>CM064524.1:41732311-41757311 GCA_032716605.1 Paralithodes platypus
AGACCTACCTTGTGAAATGCGATTGGGACATTGCACAGGAATTGACACACCAGTGTATATTCTATGAAAAACTTGCTCTGATGACGTTTATGTAGATAAATGCTGTTATCTTCATGAGTACCAACTGTAGCGCACATTTCCTCCTTCTTTTTCTTGGGATTCTTGAGAAGTTGAGATTCCACACGACTGTCCTTTGCATCGGCTCAGCGAGTCCCCCAACGTAAACGCCAACGTCAGAGGGATAGTCAGAGCAAGGTCAGAGTAGAGGAAAGTCGGTGTTGGGGTGAAATAAATAAAATATAGATTATCAGTATGTTCAGGGATATTTCGTAGTAAGGCCGGTCTATATGATCTGTGCCCCATTAATATTCTTTCCTCTCACTTAAACAGTAGGCTACCATAGCGCGGTTGGGAATATGTAGGCTACATGATTAGATTAATATCCAGTATTCGAGAATGCGAAAGTCGTAGGCTTGTGCATAAATACCTTTTAACCGTCTTGGTGGTGTAATGGTTAGAGTGTTTAAAAATATGTGTGATAACCCAGGTTCGAATCCCGGTGGATCACATATAATTAACTCATATGAGACCAACAAAACCATTGTCTGACCACAACCTAATCCAAGTTAAAGCATATAGCCTACCAACCAGATAACAGGGCAAAAGAGCCATATGAGTAGAAACACAACAGAGAACATATTAAGAAACCTGAACTTCTACAGCCCTGACATAAACTGGGAGCAAGTCAAATCAGAACTTTAAAATACAAACTGGGAAGCCCAACTTCAGAGAAGAAGTGTATATGATACCCTAGGAACTATCGTCACAAAATGCCAGGATATACTGTAGGCTATGTACCAAATATATCCCCCAAAAAGTAAGAAAAAATACAAGAAGTCAAATACCTCGAGACCGAAGAATATTAATGAGGAGAAAAACACTGCAAACCAAACTCAGAAAGACCATATTCCTACCTGCACAAGAACAAATTAAAACTCAAATTTAAGAAACAGAAAGGCAAATTAAGCTGTCTCACGAGGAGCAACACCGGAGAGAGAGGCAGTAGCCCACATAAAGGAGAATTCCAAATTCTTCTTTTCGTACGCACAAAAAAAACCCAGAAGAACAGATCTGCAGTAGGACCTCTCATAAAGGAAAACGGGGACCTCACTGGAGAACCCAGAGAAATGGCGGATATGCTCAAACAACAATATGAAAGTGTATTCAGCAACCCAGACGAAGGCAAAACAGTCACCAATCCGCAGTCCTTCTTCACAGACTCGCCAGATGCCCATCAACAATTATCCAAAATCAACATAAGTGAAGACAAAATAATAACAGCCATCGACTCCATCTCTCCTTATGCAGCAGCCGATCCTGACGGCTTCCATGCACAGCTGTTGAAAAACTGCAAAAGGGAACTAGCCAAACCACTTCAGATACTCTGGTTACTCTCATTTGAATCTGGTACTGTACCTGTATCTCTCAAGACAGCCATCATAACCCCTATCACAAAGGAGGCAGCAAAGGTCTAGCCAACAAGTACAGACCGGTAACCCTTACATCCCACCTTGTCAAGATCTGTGAGCGAGTCATTCGAACGAAGATGGTAGAGTTTCTGGAAAAAAAGGGAGCCTTCAACAATGGACAGCATGCCTTCAGGCATGTGCGTTCGTGTCTATCCCAGCTCCTACTTCACCATGAGAGAGTCCTTGAAAATATCCAAGATGGCCAAAACACGGATGTCATCTACCTAGACTTCGCTAAGGCCTTTGATAAAGTAGACCATGGGATTCTCCTAAACAAGCTTCGAAACCATGGCATCAAGGGCCCACTTGGAAGATGGCTCCACAGTTTCTTGACAGGGAGGACCCAGCATGTGTCAGTCCAAGGAGAGCTGTCCGACCCTAGCCAGGTATTGAGTGGAGTTCCGCAGGGTTCGGTAGTTGGCCCATTTCTCTTCATAATACACATAAATGACATAGACACGAACCTGGAGCACTATAATAATAATAATATTTATTCAGTTAGCATTTTACAGAGTTGGTACCACATAGTATGTTACAAATATGACATGTACCAGCCTTGCATAATTCCAACTAAGGATAGCCCAATAAGGCCGTTAGGCGTATTTCCATTGGGGTCCTTGTGGGATTAGGTTAGCTGGGGAAATGGGGAGGATAAAGAAATAGATACTTTAGAGAAAGTATTTCTAGGGGTTATTTTAAGACATCCTATAGTAAATATCAGTAATCCGTAATCAGTAATAATTTCAGTTTGGTTTGTCTATCTCTTATGTCGTATTTAGTAGTAGACATAAGCTTGGTGCTCCCTTCTCTTAGCTGTCCGGTTCAGGTGTTCCTTCAGGCTACGTCTGAAGGAATACAGTGTTCTCTTTTCACGGACTGACTGGGGTAGGTCGTTCCAGTCTTTGATGGCAGTGAAGAAGAATGTTTGCTTACCCTGTCCTTGGATTCTCGGGACCTTAAAATTAAACATCCTGTTTCTTGTATTATGTCCACTCCTCTCATTTGCTTTAACAAAATCATTCTTTAGATACTCTGGAGCTCTGTCATAGAAAATTTTGAAGACATTAGTGAGCCTGATTTGTTTGGCCCTGTCCGAGACATTGAGCATACCTAGTGACTGAAGTTGTTCCTGGCCAACATGTGATCTGGGTCCTAGGTTCAGCATGAACCTAACCATTTTATTTTGAGTGACCTGAAGTTTGTGCTGTGCTGATTTAGATGATGCAGAGTACCAGGATGACACAGAATAGTCAAAATGACATTGAACAAGCGCTTGGCAGAGGGTCTTTTTGGTCGCCGCGGGCAAGCATCCCACCTGTCTATACAGGTATTTTATACGTGCTCTACACTTACTCAGGATTGATTCCAAAATTGTTTCACCTGACAAACTCGTGTCCAGTTTTAGTCCGAGATATATAACTTGTGACACTGTTGTTATAGGAATATCATTACAGTTGACCGAGAAGCCCACAATGTCTTTCAGTTTGCGTTTTGTTCCACATAAGATGGCTTCCATCTTGCCCAGGTGAAGAGATAGTCTATTGTCCACTAGCCATTCACTACATGATTCTAGTTCTTTGGAAAGTGAAGCGGCATATATCCGAAGCATAGTCATTTGCAGACGACACCAGGATAAAGAAATGGTGACAGGTCAACTCAACCAGTAGACCATTTCAACCAGTAACTCTCAACCAGTACCAAATTAACCAATACGGTTAGGTTAGTTTAGGTTAGGTTAGTACTATATTTTGGCACTGGTTTGGTTGGTCTGGGTTAATTTGGCACTGGTTGAGAGCTACTGGTTGAAATAGAGTACTGGTTGAGATGACATGGAACCTAAAGAAATAAATCATACAAATTGAAGACTACAACAAAATGCAAGAGGACCTTAATAAAGTACTTAACTGAGCAATAAATATTATGGTCCTTAATGGGGATAAATTTGAATTACTACGGTACGGTACGGAGCAAATGAAGCCCTGTAACAATCAACCACATATACTTCTACAACAACCAGCCAATTATAGATGAAGACCACGTTAAAGATCTGGGAGTCCAAATGAGCAGCGACGCAACCTTCACCCACCATGTCACCAAAACAGTTGAAGCAGCCAGAAACATGAGTGGGTGGATACTAAGAACTTTCACAACATGGGAAGAGCTCTGTATGAAGACCCTGTGGAAGTCTCTTGTGCTCCCAAGACTATAGTACTGCTGCCAGCTATGGTCTCCACACAAAATACAGGAAATAGCTGCCCTAGAAGCCCCTCAAAGATAATTCACCACCAGAATCCAGGGAGTGCACCTCAACTATTGGGAAAGACTAACCCAGTTAAAACTGTACTCCCTGCAGAGGAGGAGGGAGAGCTATATAGTCATATATGTGTGGAAGATCCTAGAGGGCAGAGTACCAAATGCAGGGATCACAGTTAACCACCATCATCCCAAGGCACCATACAACGTGTGAAGACTCAAATCCATAACTCCTTCACTCGCAATGGACCTCGATTGTTCAACTGCCTCCCTCGTGAACTCTGTGAACTCCGGGACCTCAGTGGAAACAACCCTGAGAACTTCAAAACAAGATTGGACAGGTGGCTGGGTGGATTATCTGACCACCCACCAATACCTGCAGGTTACCCCAGCCATCATCACAACACCCTGCCTGAAGTCATCCAGGATGGGGAGTCGGATGAAGGACAACCTGGTGCGAGTGGAAGTCGACTTCAGCTTCGCCAGTAACAGGCGGAATCATCCAAAGTAACACCAAAGTAAGTAGGCTATGCTTTCAATAATTTCATTGGAGGTGTTTTGTGTTGGAGTGAAATGAATAAAATATAGAATATATAGTTTATCAAGTTTTACACCGGAGACGACTTTTTACAACTAATATCCATATCGTTCTTGTCTTCTTTGTTTTTGTTTCATCAGAAATAGCAAAAAAAAATAAAATAAAAAAAAAATAATAAAAAAATAATAATAAATAAATAAAATATATAAATAAATAATATAATACAAAATAATATATAGGCAATATATTATCCATCAATCTTATTCACACACCCAGAAAATAGGGAGGGCTATGAAGATCGGAGAAAATTGGGGACTTAATTATATTTTTTTCTGAGGTGAAAAGCCCTAGAATTATTGGGACAAAAAAAGATTGCTGGGGAATACACAATACGTCATCATCATATACATAGATCAGTAAAGGGGAAAAACAGGTTGCCGTGGGTTATCTTCCATTGCAAGGCCGCAATTTATAACCTCCTGCCTGTATCACATAATAATACAAGCAGGTGGTTTGGGCCCAAGTACTGGTATACGGATATTCCAGCTAGATTGTGGAGCGGCTCGCTTGGTGTAGTGACTAGCGTCTCGGACTTCCACCCAGAAGGCCCGGGTTCGCGCCCACGCTCGGCGCATTAAAGATTTTTCACAAGCACTGAGTCGTTACCATCCCTCATGAGCAAAGGGATGGGGTAGTAGTACAGGACCCCAATGGAAATACGCCTAATCGGCCTTATTGAGCTATCCTTAGCTAGCTTAGCATGTGCTAGCTTTAAGAACTATTATTATTATTATTATTATTATTATTATTATATAGTACATGTAATAATGTGTGGCTGGTTGTGTGTATCCTCTAGGACTTGTTGTAGGTGTTGGTGTATGTGGTGTTCTGATAGAATGTGGGGGGTTGAAACAAAAATAGTAGGGGTTGTGTATAGGCTAGGGTGGGTTTATTTGCCGGATGAGGTCGTCGCATTGGATTCTATCGGTGCCTTCAATAATGCCATACACTCGGCACTAGGCCGCCCTCTCCTTTATCAATTTTGTTAACAATTAATGTCAAGATCCTGCGCTCCTTCACGCCCCCTGCATCAATCATTCAATATCTTTCCACATCTTATCAAGTAACTATATCCTGCTAATACTACCATATTCTGCTTAAGGTACACACCAGTCTTTCCTTCATTACATTTTTCCCACCAAGTAGTTCACTAACAAGACTGGCGTACCAGCAGATCCGAGCTATCCTAATTATAATCTTCCTGAACCATTTACCAATCCAGATTGTCTACCGTGTATAGGGTAACTCACCAGGTGAGGCTGAGTAGAGCAAGTTGTTGTGGGGGTGTGGTGATAATTGTTAGTGGGATTAGGAAGGGGGGTTGGGAGTTCCCAAATTATGTGGTGTTCACTTGGATGGTGGTATACTTACTTACTTGGTATACTTGGTGTAGTCTAGGGGCACCGCCTCAGAGATGTAATGGATCACCACTCCTGCCGAGTCCTGCGTCCCTCTTCATTAGGTCCACTTGGTCAGCTATTGAGTTCGAAGCCGCTCTGCTGTAGAGATATATATCTATTGGTCTAACTTGTAGAGTGACTGCCTCATAACCCAAGGGTCCCGAGTTCAATTCCCAGCCAGGGCATATTTTCGGGGAGGCTATTTCAGCATCTAACGAAGTTTAGGTGCGTTGGTAAAACTGTTAAGATGGTTGAGAGTAAGATCGGAGCTCCATAAATCCACTTTCGGGTATGGTGTAAAAACCTATTCCTACAACCTCCTCTACGTAGGGTACGACGTAGTACCCGTCTTGCACCTCTCCAAGCCATCATCAAGACTCCTGAATCCTGAGGCCCTCTTCGTGCTGCAAACCCATTGTACCATTGCCCATTTATTGTTTGGATGAATATGTATGCCACGTGTATTGCTTACCATTAATAAGAATACTCAAATGTACCATTGTGTTGTCTATTACCTCTGAATGCTTGCCTATATGTTCTAAGTATAAATTCATTCTATACCCAGTTAGGATAGAACTCAACTTTTTCCCAATCGAAACCCAGTTAAAATCCTGGTATAACAGGGAGAAACGAAAGACAAATACGAGACACGTTTAAATCTTACAATAGATACAATTATTACACAGGGACTCATTTAACATAAATTTTACTTATACACAATGGCAGATAATATGAAATACAAACAAATACAATTATAAGATATATCAGTTTGTACTATCAGAAATCTTACATCTTTTCTAAATTCCTCTCCCACATGGTCCTGTATCATATTTATCCTAGAAAACCTTCTTTTACGCTCCCTATCCATTTACTTCCCTTGCTCGCTCATCTGTACACCTTTGGCCATCTATTTTCCTCCATCTCTTCTTGTACTTTCCTTTAGCTTTCCCTATCCTCTCTTCAAAAGTACTCCACCCCAATTCTTCCCGGATTACTTCCTGTGCTACATATTTATTCGCCCCTAATCCTGTCCTTCCGATATTATTTTGTATCGCTTCCAATTTTCTCGTTTCTGCCTGTCGTTCCCATCGCCCTGATTCGCCTCCATGCTATACATTATCGCAGGTACTCCTAGTCCCTTCTTGATAAAAAACGAGGCTTCCCTCAGTCTCCACAGAAAATGCTTTAATTAAAAAAAGAGGAGGACTAACCTAAAAATCCCGCAAGGACAATATTTTCTCTTGGTTGTTCTTTTTGTTGTCTCAGTCTCAGTGTAGCCTGATCTTTTACCTCATCAAACTGACCCTGTCTCATTTCTGATACGAAGGAGATCAAACTCTCATACAGTTTCACAACTGACAGAAGGTCAGTTCACTTTTTGAAGTGATAAGTTTTATAAGCCTTAAACCTTGTTAATAAATTAAACCATATTACAGTAAAAAGTGCTGTATACTGTGTATATACACACACACATATATATATATATATATATATATATATATATATATATATATATATATATATATATATATATATATATATATATATATATATATATATATGAGAGAGAGAGAGAGAGAGAGAGAGAGAGAGAGAGAGAGAGAGAGAGAGAGAGATATCAATATTATTGTAATTATTTTGCTATGGCCAAATGTCCTTACATATTACATAATAATCATAATACAATACTATTATAATGCAAGGAATAACAATTTCAACACTATAACAGATCATTACTTTTAATCAATTTACTTATACTGTATATCATGTACATCTTATTTATAGGAATAATTAAAATAATATATATATATATATATATATATATATATATATATATATATATACTGTATATAGGGTACATTGTGTATTGAAACATGCAAACATTTGATACATTTCTATAAATATATGATGAGTTTGGCTTAGGGCCCACAAGTAGGTAAATCCGGCCCTGACCAAAGTCCTTTGCCCCAGGGCAAAACATCAGGCTCACTGCCAACTGAATAGGAATTATTGTAAGAGGCTATTTTAAGACTCATATATCTTGCTTTAATTTTTAGTAACCAAACTGGGTTGGATATACTGAACCGGTCTTCTTAAAAATCCTAAGCACCACTGCTGGGATTGAACTCGGGACTACTTGGTCACAAGACCATCGTCTACCCGTTGAGACAATAAAGGTAAGATACCCCACTTGTCTGAAATATTTAAGTCAAGTGAGTGTTACATTCAATATCTGACACCAGTTATAGCACTATTACATCACTTCATCATCCGGGTAGCTTAGACTCAGAGCAAGATAGGCCTATAGGGCTGAATAAATTTAATTTCATTCAGACACTTGCCTAATCATTCAGGAGTGCTTGAATGAGCCCTAATATGGCGGAAATATGCCCGCAGCGTAAGTGTTAACACTTACGCTGCGGGCATATTTCCGCTATATTAGGGCTCATTCAGGCACTTCTGAATGATTCAGCAAGTGTCTGAATGAAATGAAATGTACTCATTTTAGACAGAATCTCAGTGTATATCTCAACTAATAGTGTTTTAAAAAGAATCATGGTACGGACCAGTGCATCTACACTCTGAAGGAGCTAGTGGATGGGTACATCAAAATGAACAGCTCTATTTTTGCATGCTTTCTTGATGCTAGTAAGGCATTTGACAGAGTCTGCCACAATATCCTGTTTGATAAATTAGCAACAAGGGGAGTGCCATCCTATATACTGAGAATCTTGAAGTACTGGTACGCCAATCAAACATTTAATGTAAGATGGGGTAACATTATTTCGGATTCCTTTACAGTAACCAATGGAGTGAGACAGGGTAGTATTCTCTCACCTTACTTATTCAATGTATATATGGATGAATTAAGTGATAAATTGAATAAAGAGCAGATTGGATGTTGTGGTGGGAATAAAATCATCAACCATCTCATGTATGCTGATGATCTGGTCATTATTGCACCGTCTTCTGCGGGTCTGAGCAAACTTCTTGATATATGTGAATCTTTTGGTAGTAAACATTGTGTTAAATTCAACCCACTGAAAAGTGCTGTTCTTATATTTAGATCAAAATTACTGTATAAAAGTAAACTGCCAAATGTCTCACTCAATAATCAAATTATTCAAGAAGTAAACAAAATAAAATACCTGGGACACATTATCTCAAACGATTGCTCAGATGATGCAGATATCGGCCGTCAGCGCAGACAGCTATATTTACGTGGTAACACCATCTTGAGAAAATTCCACATGTGTAATTGGGAAACTAAAGTCACTTTGTTCCGGACATATTGTTCCTCTATGTACACGGCCCATTTGTGGTGGAAGTATAAGAGAGCCACCATAAATGGTCTGTGTACATCCTATCATAATATACTCAAGATGTTCATTGGTCTCTCTAAATATGAAAGCACTAGTATGGTGTGCACACTGTTGGATGTGCAGTGCTGTCGGGCTGTCATCAGGAGACTGGTGTACAGCTTTTCGCAGCGACTGCAATCCTCCAGTAACACGCTGATTGTAGCTCTTTGGTCTAGTGATCATATCTATGAATCCCGTATTATATCTCACTGGCAGAAGCTGCTGCACACATAGTATGTACTGTAATGTAATATATAGGTATAATTGAACTATGAGCAATGATCTGTGCAATAGGTGTTAACCAACATTGAGCAATAGCCTTAGTTAGCCTATCTGTGTTATATTGTGACAAAATGTGATATGTGCTCTATTCTGTAAATAGGCCTACTGTATTTTTTATTTTATTGTGTCTTTATTAATATATCTTTGTGTATAATTATTATCTGTGCTCTGACGAGAAGTGTATGTGATATGGACCATTAGGTCGTACTGTATTTATACTGTATCTATCTTATGTGTCTGGAATAAAGAATTATTATTATTATTATTATTATACTCAGCTAAAAACTGGAAGAAAATAGCTTCAAAATGACACCAGAACAAGCTTCGTAGCGCGTGGGATTCATCCGCAGCGCTACCATAGACATCGGCAAATATTCGCTAATACTGAGCGAATATCGCTAATGTCGCGCTAGTCATAACATGATGGGGCATTGTTGTGGCAAGACTTTGTTGTACTGTGCTGCAGTAAAGACTGCAGCCACCGCGTTATGATTGCTGTGCACTGTGTGCAGTACTGTAATTGTACCATGGAAGCCACATTCACTGTGGACGGTTGCGGTCTTTAAACCCGTATGTATGTATTTGTCTTTGGCAGCGCTGCATATGTCTAGCGGGACATAGCTCATATCCCTCAGTGCCGCGGCCGCCTGGCTGGAGAGCGGACTGGGGCCTACCGTGCTCCCGCTCACTTGGACTCGTCTCCACAGTCTTTAAAAGCCTGTAATTGTTATAAATTGCATTGGTGTTCCGGAATGTCTCCCGCAGCCAATGGGTTAAGGAAATATTCGGACAAAATTTGTTATATTTACCATATAAGGCAATATTACTGCTTCATATACACATATTGTACTTGTATAATGAACATGTGAACATTGAATAATCAGAAAATAAGTGCAAGAGGATATAATCCAGTATGAAATTGTATATCTGTGACAGGAGTGGTGGGGAGGGATAGACAGGTTGGGGAAGTGAGAGGTGTCTAAGAATGAAGAGAGAAGTAAAGGAGGAAAGAAAGAGCAAAGTAGAAGAGTTAAATTCCGAATGTGGAAATGTATATACATACAGTATAACTCCCAGTGACGCATGATTATTCAGCGCGGTCCCGATATGTGACAGCTATGAGTGGCGCCCCCTGTCAAAACTTTCCACCCCAGCATACATTGGTCCCGACACTACCGGGCCATTATTGCTTACATTACACACACTATACCTCTCTAGGGCATAAATACACTTTCGGCAAGATATGAAGCGGAAAAATGAGCTGGACGGGATGTTTGGAACTCTGGTATTGGTGGTGGTAATGATTTTGGTCTCTCTATTTGCGATGTGTTGTACTTGTTAAAATGTCATGCGCTCGCTCTCTCTCTCTCTCTCTCTCTCTCTCTCTCTCTCTCTCTCTCTCTCTCTCTCTCTCTCTCTCTCTCTCTTTATGCTCGCCCGCTGTTATTATTGGTTGCCGTTATTTATTTGTTGTCCTAATGTATTCCGATCCGCCTTTACTTCCGAGCCTGCCAGTCAATCCTATGTAAATACTTGGTGTGACATCGTGAGAGAGAGAGAGAGAGAGAGAGAGAGAGAGAGTGAGAGTGAGAAAGGTGTATTAATAATAAAAGGGTTATTGATATTGTACACGAGAGGGAGAGTGTAGGGGCAGGGGGGGGGGGGGGGGAGGAGGAATAGAATGAAAGAAGACCAGAGAAAAACGAAGACTATAAGAAAGAAGGAGCGTAAGTCAAAGGAATGCTGTGTGATGATGGATGGAGAGAGAGGAAAGAAAGGGAAATTATAGTTGAGATAACAGATAAGGAAAGAAAAAACAAAGTAATTTTTAGTCATACATATAATTATATATGGCAACATCTTGGAATACAGACGAAACGATGCAGTTCTGCGTTATATTTTCGAGTACAATAACGAGTACAATAAATAAATTAATATATATATATATATATATATATATATATATATATACTGTATATAACTGCTAAGAACCAGCTTGTGTTATTTGATACTGATGGAGTTTACTAATCCCCTAATATACAGTATACATGTACTTACATTGCTTATGGCAAATATATTATAGTTTTAAAATCTTCAGTTGTGAAAGCAGTTAGAAAAAGCACAGTGGAGTATTTCAGTAATATAACAAGCTGCAGGTAACAATATATCCTATACCATATATGTTTCACTATACCCTGTTCATTATAATTTGGCCAGAAAGCATTACCTCTAATCTCTGTAACTCAAGAAGGGCTAAAGCAAATGGGCTGTAAATCACCACATTTATTCACTGGCTGACTCTTCCCAAATGGTATAAATATTAGCTTGATTACTCAAGTTGTTTTGGAATAATACAGGTGAGTTGTCAAGATGTTTGGCCCATCAGGGGAACCTCTGGGAGTGGAGTCGGAAGGTGAGTGCAGCTACACGCCACCACATTGAAGGCCCTCAGTGATTGAGTGATATCATTTTCCAAGTGTGTGTGTGTGTGTGTTTGTCCTCTATAAATAAACTATGCCATGTTATAATACAAAAGGACAAATAAAACGTTGCACTAATTGACTTGCCCTCTCCCTCTCTCCCCCACTCCCACCCACTTGCCCCCCCCCCCCCCACTCCCCCACACACAGATACACCCCCACACCCACATACATACACCTGTCCTACCTTGTCAACAGACCCCGCGTCACTCAGGTAAGGGGACAGGTAACGGGCCAATTAAGCTAAAAGGTGGGTGGACAGAGAGAGAGAGAGAGAGAGAGAGAGAGAGAGAGAGAGAGAGAGAGAGAGAGAGAGAGAGAGAGAGAGAGAGAGAGAACAAGAGCAAGCAATGAGGGATTAACAAAATAGACAAATGGATACAGTAGCTTGAAACGAACAAAATGGAAGTAAATTTGAACGTACGCATGATGAAAAAAATGAATGTATACACAATGGAGTCTAAGCGTATACAAAGAACATTAAGGGAGGTTTTTAGTTGATTCCCTAGACTTCCATCAAGCTTAAAATTAGGCCCCCTAGACCCCCTTTCAAGATAAATTTGTACATTTTTCGATAGAAAAATGTCCCGGCCGAAGGCCAATTCCTCTTAAATTACAGGCTCGCTATCGCTCGCCAGGAGAAAATCGACACCTAAATGGGACGAAAGGTCTTAAAAGTGACATAAATGGGGTGAAACTTCTTAAAATCGCCAAATTAGTGGGGCGAACGTCTTAAAACTTCAAAAGCAATGGGGCTAAACATAAGGGAGAAAGGAGTAAAGAAAAAAATCCCTCCAGTGGAAATCTCCCCTTAAACAAAGTGAACGCGGCAGGTTATGGACTCTTTTACGGTTTAACTCTCGCCACTGCATTAAGGGGAGATTTCCACTTGAGGGAGTTTTTTCTTGACTCCTTTCTCCTTCATGTTTAGCCCCATTGCTTTTCTAATTTTAAGACGTTCGCCCCATTATTTTGATGATTTTAAGAACTTTCAACCCATTTCTATCAATTTTAAGACTTTTCGTGCAATTTGGGTGTCGATTTTATCCTGGCGAGCGATAGGGAGCCTGTAATTTAAGAGGAACCGGGTTTCAGCCGGGACATTTTTCTACCGAAAAATGTACAAATTTATCTTGAAAGGGGCTCAAGGGGGTGTAATCTTAAGCTTGATGGATATCTAGAGACCAAACTAAAAACCTCCCCTTAACCTCTTCCGTACCGGCGACGTCTTTTTAACTTTATTATGGCTGCTTTTAGCCGATTTTATTCAGCTTAACAATGGCTGTACTGGAGTAATTTAGTAGCCGGGACATTTTACTACCGAAAAGTGTCCACATTTATACCGAAGTCTTGGGGGCGTTTTGTATAAGCTCGATAAAGGTCTAGGGAGGAAATTATATATATAAAAGAAATAATAATAGGGATAACCTTAACCTCCCTTATGTCACCAATTGTAATACAATATACACCAGTACCAATAAATATACACCAGTACCCTTCAACCATTACTGATATACACCACTACCCTTCAACCATTACTGATATACACCAGTACCCTTCAACCATTACTGATATACACCACTACCCTTCAACCATTACTGATATACACCAGTACCCTTCAACCATTACTGATATACACCAGTACCCTTCAGCCATTACTGATATACACCAGTACCCTTCAACCATTACTGATATACACCAGTACCCTTCAACCATTACTGATATACACCACTACCCTTCAACCATTACTAATATACACCAGTACCCTTCAACCATTACTGATATACACCACTACCCTTCAACCATTACTAATATACACCACTACCCTTCAACCATTACTAATATACACCACTACCCTTCAACCATTACTGATATACACCACTACCCTTAACATCCTCAACCCTACTAATATCACCACTACCCTTCAACCATTACTAATATACACCACTACCCTTCAACCATTACTGATATACACCACTACCCTTCAACCATTACTAATATACACCACTACCCTTCAACCATTACTGATATACACCACTACCCTTCAACCATTACTAATACACCACTACCCTTCAACCATTACTAATACACCACTACCCTTCAACCATTACTAATATACACCAGTCTCACCATTACTAATACACCACTACCCTTCAACCATTACTGATACACCACTCAACCATTACTAATATCCACCACTACCCTTCAACCATTACTAATACACCACTACCCTTCAACCATTACTAATATACACCACTACCCTTCAACCATTACTGATATACACCACTACCCTTCAACCATTACTAATATACACCACTACCCTTCAACCATTACTAATATACACCACTACCCTTCAACCATTACTAATATACACCACTACCCTTCAACCATTACTGATATGAAGCTTAGTAGTAATGAACCATAATTATAGTAGCCCTTATTATGGTATGTATAATATATTGGCAGTAATGGCGATATTAATGTAATAGCGATTTTCAATAATCATAATTGTCACCTCAATCTGTTATGACAATTGATTTTTAGATTATCTACAATAATATACAATATAATTATATACAGTATATATATATATATATATATTATATATATATATATTATATATATATATATATATAATTATATATATATACCGGTATATATATCCTTCTGTTACGTGAACATCTGATAAGATCTGACAATTACATCACAACATTTTACATTATTCAAGTTAAGAAGTTTTTCTAAAGGAGAATAATTGTCTGACGGAAAGAAAAGTATATTATAAGTCGTCATTTAATTGAAGGGATGAACTATAATAATATATTTATGAAGATCAATAATAATATATATGTTTTTTATTTATATATTTTAAGAGATGGTAGTTTTTTCTGGACACCCTTCTTCCTCATGCTTAGCCTCACTAGATTGGCGACTTTATGACCTTTCGCCCCTTTTTTCTGTCAATACTAAGACTTTTCGTGTCATTTAGGTGTCGATTTTTTCCTGGCGAGCGATAGAGAGCCTGTAATTTAGGAGGAACAGGCCTTCGGCTGTGACATTTTTCTACCGAAAAAATTACAAATATATCTTCAAAGGGGATCCTTTTTTTTTTTTTTTTTAAAGTTTAATGGAGGTCTAGGGAGGAAACAAGACAAATAATATATAAATGAAAAAATGGACCAAAAAGCGAACCATTCCCCCTTAACCCCTTCTGTACCGGCGAGGTCCTTTTACCTTTATTCTGGCTACTATTAGGCGATTTTAATCAGTTTCAAAAGGGGCTCCAACAACTAATAGGCTTCGAACTATCTCATTTAACCCATTTCACTACCACGGATCCTTCTTAAACTGCACAAAATCGTCTAAATATAGCTAGCATATATATATAAAAAGACGTCGCCGGTAAAGAAGGGGTTAATGGAGGAAGGCTACGAGACGCAATAGAGGCCTTGATGAAAGCGATATTGTTGGCGGGACTATTATAATCTAACAACTTGGATACGTTGTTGGATGTGTTGTTATGAAAACGGCAAATATACAACTTCAATCAAACTAGGTCAGGGAGAGAGAGAGAGAGAGAGAGAGAGAGAGAGAGAGAGAGAGAGAGAGAGAGAGAGAGAGAGAGAGATTGATTTTGATTTTGCCCCGAGGGGCGAGTTTATTGAGCAGCGCCCCCCATCCTGTGAGGGGACAACCACTAGTAAGGCGATACATACTGCTCAAAGAGCCATTATTCCACTGAAACAACAGCATCGTCGTCTGGTTACATTCATATTTGTGTTTATAAATCAGGTTGGCATTATTCAGATGTGTTATTATAGTTTCCTCATTTAATTGTCACATGGTCTGTATATACGTATCTCTAAAAAAAAAAAAAAAAAAAAAAAAAAAAAAGCAAGCAAGCTTGTAGTGACTGAATTATTAATTGACAGGTTGTAAATAATAGCACTACAGAACTAGTGCAATCGTATGAGGAGACTATTCATATTTTCATTACATCAATGGTTATTGAGATCATAGTTAGCTGAATACAATTATTGTCAAGAATTGATTAAACACCGAATGAAGCTTCAAATAATGCACTCGTTTCCAGGGACTACCACTCGGAGAGAACATTGAAGTCAAACGGTCGTCAACCAACACTTAATATGCTGAACATAAACTGTGTGTTTGTTTGTTTATTTTCTTTTTTCCCTCCCTGTTCTTTTTTTCCTCTTTTTTTCCTTTAATAAATTGGCTGTGGTTCATCTTCTGTGTTTATTTTATTTAGACTGCTTTTAAACCAGTTGTTGAATCTTAAATTTGGTTGTTTGTGCATAATATTCCTTAATTTTCTCTAGAGTTGGGTCTTGTGATAGTTCTAGTTTGTGCCATATTTGTGTTGCTTGTCTATGGAGTCGGACATTTAATGGTAGTGTGTTTGTGTATTCGTGTATTTGTTGTGTCGTCATTGTATAGGGGTATCTTTGGTTTGTGGCGAATCTTAGGGTTTTTTTTTTTTTTTTTTTTTTTTCTTTTTTTTTTAAGCGTGTGATTGTGAGATTGAATATACTTAGTGGGTATTTCAAGAATGTCAGGGGGTAAGGAAATGTGATTTGTATATTAGAAGACTGTGATTAACGAGACGTGTAACATGTGGAGGGAGGTGGTAGAAAGAGAGGGATCTCGTTGGGGGTGGAAGTTTCGCTCCCAGGAATTTTTGTTCCTGTGGTATTTCAATAATAATAATAAAATAATAATAATAATAATGGGACAACCACTGGTAAGGCAATACATACTGCTCAAAGAACCATTATTCTATTGTAATAACAGTATCGTCGTCTGGTGTTATTATAGTTTCCTCATTTGATTGCCACATGTGCTGTACAGTATATAGGCCAACGTGCTCATGAAAGACAAAAAAAAAAATAAAAAAAAATAAAAAAAAATACTGAATTATTAATTGACAGGTAAATAATAGCACTACAAAACTAGTGCAATCATATGAGGAGACCATTCATGTTTTCTTACATCAATGGTTATTGAGATCATAGTTAGCTGAATACAAATATTACATACATGATGTGACTAATATTTCGAACTACATAAATTATTATGCAATAATAGTACCACAAATATATTACAATCATATGAGGGACACTTCACATTCTTCATTACATCAACGGTTATTGAGGCATAGTTAGCTGAATACAAGAGTCACATACATATGTGACTAATATTACCAACTACCGAAGTTATAATGGAATTATAGTAATACAAATATTTTACAAACATGAGTTACATGGTTCAAATTCTTATTACAATAATGGTTATTGAGGGGATAGTTGGCGCAATATGACCAGTGGAGAAGTTTACATGCCGATAGTAATATATTTAGTAGGGTGTGTGGTTATGGGAGAGAGGGAGGGGGGTTGTAGGAGGTAGAGGAATGGGTGGGAGAGGAGGAGGGGTAGGGGGGAGGGGGAGGAGGAGGAGGTAAGGTACTCCAGGGAGGAGGAAAGTGTGAAAGGGGAGGTGTGTGTGTGTGTGTATGTGTTGGGGAGGGTGGGACATACTACATATAAATAAGTTGTTTAAGGCCAGCCATAGTACTGAAGATGAGAGAGAGAGAGAGAGAGATTTACATAGATTTACACTGACCACACAGACCTTACGATCCCAGCGAGGTAGTCAGGACTTAATTCTAGAGAGAGAGAGAGAGAGAGAGAGAGAGAGAGAGAGAGAGAGAGAGAGAGATTTACATAGATTTACACTGACCACACAGACCTTACGATCCCAGCGAGGTAGTCAGGACTTAATTCTAGAGAGAGAGAGAGAGAGAGAGAGAGAGAGAGCAGTATTTGATCGTTTATTAACACAGTATTATTCCAAGGACACTTGGTATGTACAGTGGCGCTAATAAGTCATGTATCAGCTGTCATTACGTTTGCCTCGCTCTGTGCTGTATTAATGTCTGTCATATGTTGAATAGGATGGGTAAGGGTAGGAACATGTTTGTATATCTCACTCGAAATGAAGACATACAGTTTAGATAGAGCTGATACTAATTATTCCTATTATTTTCCTTGGTGTGAGCGTGCCGAAGAAGTCAGCAGTCATGTCTGTCAGTTCGGTCTGTATGTCAGCGGTGTGTGTCTAGGTTATGGTCGGGGGGTCGCAGGTGAATGGGCGAGATGTTACACCTGAATTCAATTACGGGCGTCAGGAGTTGGGAGGAAAGAATATCTGTGGGGTATATTTGAGTGGGTGCTATATTTAGTGTGTGTGTTTGTGTGTGTGTGCTCTGTGTCAGGCCTGCTGGTGTTGTTGTTGGTGCTGCTGCTCGTCTTAATTGGGGTCGAATGTCTCATATGTCCACTTGTTTGTTCCCTCACTCACTCTCATTCTCACTCTCAAACACACACTCTCTCTCTCTCTCTCACACACACACACACACACACACACTCTCTTTGCATGTATGTATTTATCTTTCCGCACTTCTCTCTTTCAATATGTGTGCGTGTTAATGTATGTGTGTGGTGCGTATATTTGTTGTGTATGTGTATGAAGGAGACAAAAGGCGAAGCTGCCTCTAGCAAGTGTCTCTCCCCAAATTAGATGAATGATATATAGCTAAATTTAAGGTACGTAGGAGTCAAAATGTCTGGATACACGGAGCTTGAAGCAGTATATGTCATAGGATGAGGGAAAGATAGATTGAGGGAGAGAATTCCAGAGTTTATTTGTTGAGTGGAGGAACGACTGGGAAATTTAATTCACTCTTGGGTTAGAGAGTTGACAGAATATGGATGGGAATGTGTTGAATGGCAGGTGCCATCTACACTCCGTAGGGGAAGAGGTATACTCTGAGAAAGCTCTGAAGAACACTGATTATTGTAATAGTGGTAGAAGAATGAGAGACATGCAACATTGAGGCGTATAGAGAGAGATCGTAGAAAATTAGTAAGAGGAGGAGAGTTGATGAAACGAAATGCTTTTGACCTTACCCTTTCGAAAAGTGTGGTATTGGTGGAACCTCCTCACACATGCGAACAGTGGGCGAACATGGGCAAAGAGTACCCCTGTAAAGAGGAAGAAGGTGTGTGGTGGTAATGAGCCCACAGAGACGGTTGAGCACACTTAACTTGTGGGAAGCTGGAAGGCTTTGGATATGTCTACGCAATAGAAAAGGTCTTACCTAAGTCCCGAAAGAGGGTGACCAAGAGTTAGTTAGATAAGAATGGCGATCACCAGTAGAGCGGCCCTTAAGGAAACCATACTGGCGATCAGAAAGTAAGTTATGAGAAGAGATGTAATATATGAGAGCGGTCACCCTTATTCGTGACAGGTATGTGTGTGTGTGTGTGGGGGGGGGGGGGGGGTCTGTGTGTGTGTGTGTGTGTGTGTGTGTAGTGGTATGTGTGCTGTGGTGTGACTGTGTGTGGGTCTTTGTGTGTGTGTGTAGTGTGGTTTGCGTATGTTTGTGTGTGGTGAGTGTGTGTGTGTGTTTGCGTGTAGTGTGAGGTGGTATGTGATTGTGTTTGTGTGGTGTGACTGTGTGTGTGTGTGTATGTGTATGTGTGTATGTGAGTGTGTGTGTATGTATAGCTTTGTGTGTCTGTGTGTGTGTCATGGCCAGTGTCGGGGTTGTCAACAAGGTATTGAGGGGATCAGTTTTATAAGGGCCATGGGAGTGACGTTTGAGGTCGAGGTGAGGTTTACAATCATATTTTTGTTTATTACTCAAGTTACCTATAAATTATTTAATGTAATTTATGACACTCCTCGGCGTCAACAGGTTAATAGAAAGCACACATATTGAAGCACAGTCACTCATAAATAAATAAATAAATACAAAATATATATAACTAAAAATATAAAGTATAAACGCTAGAACTTCACACATATATTCTTAAACAATTGCATCTAAGGAAACCGACTTGTGAATTAAAATGTTGATAGATATTAAGTGATAAAATTATAGAACTTATTTTCTATGAATGATAATGCTTGAACGTATTTATTAGTGTTTACTGGCTGGTCTTATTTAAGCAGGCATAGACTCTTATACCCTACCCTTGTGGAGGAACTTGGCTTAGAACAAACATGCATAGGTAGGTTATATGAGTGTATTAACATAGTATACACTATTTTTTTTTAAAGGACAATAAAGACAAACTTGATAATGGCCTTAAGAATAGAAAGTACAATACAATGGTTATATATTTATATAAGATAGAACCTGAGGGAAGAATGCAGTGACATATGTTGTGTGGAACGGTAGAGTTGATGAGAGTGTGAATGTTGGGTGTTGTATCATTTAAGATTACAGCCAATAGTTATATCTTCACCAGCAAAACAGGAGTTGTCTTTGAGGTATTCAAAGTATAATTATTTCCGGTAGGGTAACAAAGACTGTGTGTGTATTGTATATATATATAATAGGCCATGTGACAAGAAGGGGTCTTCAAGAGAGCTTCGGTTATTACTCTACTTATTTAGCTAAAGCTAATGTGTTTGCCTGTTGTGGTAGGAATTTGATCATCAGGGTTGGCCGGCCCGGAGATGGGGGAGTTGGGTAAGGTACTTGTCCTTGGCTCTGCTGGAAAGGAGTGGCGGCTCCTTTTCGTCTCTCGGTTGCATTTATGTTTTCGTCAAGAGTGGCCCTGGGGTGCTCTGGGCCTATCTTGGGAAAGTGTTGGGTTTTCCTTTAGAAAAACTGTGGCGTTCTTGGGATGTACAACGATTCGAGTCTTAGGAAGCACTCTGCAGCTATTTGGAATAACTTATATGGCCTTTGAGGGCGACTGGGTTGTCTTGGGAAGCACAGCAGGGCGTGTCTTGGGAAGTACACTGGTGGCCTTTGGAAGCACCGTGGCAGTCTTGGAAAGCATTGCAGCTTGAGTCTTGGGAAGCACCCTTCAGGCCTTATCACATGCCTCAAACACAAGATCTGTGTGTGCGGGCTCGCCGTTTATAAGGTGCCATTGTAAAGGCTAACCCTCAATACATTCACCTGACATGACCCGACCATATTTTGTTTTTTGCATGCGCGCGTGTTTCAGTATGCAGATCTGAATTTTGTGATTATCTCATGCAATTTACTATTCATTAATTCTTGGAACATATTTATTAAATAATACATTGCGAAATAGCACATTAACTTTTAATAATGGTGAACACTCGCAAGTTAAAATAATTAACCCCTGATTTGAATATTTGAACCTTTAAAGACAAACTCTGGAACATTAGGGATATGATATAGCAGTGCATTATCTCCTTTGGCAGCATACTGTACATATTACGGCTTTTGGGTGTACTTGAGAGCGTGCTTACGGCCAGAATACCAATATATGCGAAACTGACACCAGCCTCCTTAGCTCGTTTGGGCTCGATACAGATTTGCCAGTATACACATTATGGTTCGTGGGTGTACCTAAGTGTCCAGTGCAGAATACCAATATGTGTGAAAGTGACACCAGCCTCCCCAACCAGGTTAGCAAAGGATGGTGTCTGGAGTTACTGTATCGGAGTTAAAATTATGCTTAAGAAAGACCTGTTTAGGATATACAGTATATTATTCTTACATTATGACTGTATTTAGGATATCTATCTATCTATCTATTGCCTGACGCCGTGATCCCCGAAGGGGTGGCCACGAACGAACCGCCCCCATGCACCTCTGTCCCCAGTCAGTCGACGCCCCTCCCCCCAACCAGCACCGCCTTCGTTCATGTACTTCCTCACTCCATCCTTCCACCTCATATTCGGTCTACCTCTCCCCCTCTGTCCCTCCACCTCGCTCTCGTACACCCTCTTAGTCATTCTCTCGCTTTCCATACGTTCCATATGGCCGAACCATCTCAAGTTGTTCCTTTTCACACTTTCCAGCACATCTACCTCCACACCACACCTCCTTCTTACTTCCTCATTAGTCTGTCTATCCCTCCATGTAACTCCGCACGCACTCCTTAAGTAATTCATTTCCACTGCTCTCACTCTTGGTCTGAGTCTCTCAACCAACGTCCATGCTTCGCTTCCGTAAGTCAGTGTCGGGATTACCACACTGTCATGCAAGGACTTCTTCACTTCCATACTGACCACCCTATTTCTTGTTACTGCTTTTAGCGTTCCTACAACCCTCTTCCCCTGTTGTACCCTCTCCCGCACCTCTTCATCCATAGTCCCATCTTTACTCAACACACTGCCCAGATACTTAAAAGAGTTGACGATCTCCATAGCCTGACCGTTCAGCTTCACCTCACACTCTGTGACTTCACCCCTTTCGAAAACCATAACCTTGCTCTTCCCCGTATTTACCTTCAATTCCGTTTTTCGCACACTGTTCCAAACTCATTTACCAGACCCTGCAACTCCCATTCATTATCACTCATCAGAACTGTATCATCCGCAAACAGCAGTATAGGTAGCTTCCACTCAATTCCCTCCCTTTTCAGCGATACACCAACATCCACTGCTCTTGATAGTATTTCTTTCATAACTCCATCCATATATACAGTAAACAACCACGGGGACATCACACACCCCTGTTTCAAACCAACATTCAGGTCAAAGAACTCGCTCTGCTCACTCTCCACACGTACTGCCGCCTTTGCACCCTCATACATGCTCTTCACTGCTTTCAGCAACTTGCCCTCTACTCCGTATATTCTAAGTACTTTCCACAAACCTTCTCTATCCACTCTGTCATAGGCCTTCTCCAAGTCCATAAAGGCAACATACACCTTTTGTTTCTTCTCCAGATACTTCTCCACAACACAATTCAGGGTAAAAATCTGATCTACACATCCTCTTCCCTTCCTAAAACCTCCCTGCTCGTCGCCTATCCATTTCTCCGTTCTCACTCTCACTCTCTCAATCACTACCCTACTGTATACCTTCCCTACTACGCTTAGAAGACATATTCCTCGGTGGTTACCACACACTCCTCTTTCCCCTTTGCCCTTATATAGGGGGACTATTATGCCAGTCTTCCAGTCATCGGGTGCACTCCCCTTCTCCCATGCTAGTTTGCACATTTTCCATACCCATTCTATCACTATCTCACCACCATACCTCAACATTTCCCCACACACTCCATCTGTTCCTGGTGCTTTCCCCAACTTCACTCTTTTCATGGCTTCCCACACTTCTGACCTCCTGATTTAGGATATACAGTATATTATTCTTACATTATGACTGTATTTAGGATATACAGTATATTATTCTTACATTATGACTGTATTTAGGATATACAGTATATTATTCTTACATTATGACTGTATTTAGGATATACAGTATATTATTCTTACATTATGACTGTATTTAGGATATACAGTATATTATTCTTACATTATGACTGTATTTAGGATATACAGTATATTATTCTTACATTATAACTGTATTTTCTATTTGGTAGCTCATAAACTTTAATAGATTACTGCAATGCTATACAAATCTAAAACAAGCCTCGATATAATATTATATTTATCATTATAGAATTACTTTCTACATGGGAAGGGTGCGCTCATGAATCGAGTACTGTTCGCATGTGTGGGGAAGTTCCACCTACAGTATACTGTATAGCACTTCTTGAGAAAGCATTTTATCTCATCACGACACCTGTTACTAATTCTTTGTAATCTATCTTTACTCGCTGCAATGTTGCATCTTTCTCTTCTATTGCTATTACAACAATTAATGTTGCTCAGAGCTTTCTCAATATATACTGTACTGTATATACAGACACACAATATATATATATATATATATATATATATATATATATATATATATATACCGGTATATTACCATCTCCCTTGAGGAGGGTAGGTGGCATCCGCCTTTCAACACATTCCCACCCTTATTCGGTCCAACTCTCCAACCCAAGAGTGAACCAGTTATTCCAGTTTTGTACCAATCGACAAATACACCCTGAAACTCTCTTCCTAATTATATTTTTCCTTCATTCAATGATTTAAATTCTTCCAAGCTCCGTGTGTCCAGACATTTTGACGTCAACGATTTTCCATATGTGTAAGACACAGGGCAATGCTGACCGTAACAATTCCCCTCCGCCCAAAAAAAAATAAAACATAATAAAAAAAAAATAACAAATAAATAAAACAAAAGTTGAAAGAGTGATAGGGAGCTAAATTCAAGTTACGTTAGAGTCATAATGTCTGGGCACATGGAGCTTGTAGCAGTTGGATGAGGGACAGTTACTGTACATTTACGGAGAGCCTTCCAGAGTTTACTTAACCCATACGGTGCAGGAAACGTAGTACTAAGTTTGGCAAGTTACAGCAATTTACAGGCTCTAAAAAACCTGTAAAAGCCGTAGAAATCGAGTGTCAGTGGGCGGGGCCGCGAGGGGCCCACCTCTGACCGTCTGCACGTCCGTCCATGCACTGAGGTCCCAGAGGACCCAGACCCGGATCTCAGCAGTGCTGCCAAAGGCAAAAAAGCGCTACATTGTGCTAATAAATAGCGAGTTTTCCCCAATGTCTATGATAGCGCTGCGGGTGAACCCCGCGAGCTATGAAGCTCATTCGGCAGAATACATTTCATTTCATGCAGACACTTGATTAATCATTCAGGAGTGCCTGAATATGCCCTATATAGCCCAAATATGCTCGTAGAGAAAGGGTTAAATTTGCTTGAACTTGTCTCTCAATAATTTTTGTTTTTAATTTGAACGGACACTCGTTACAAGCAACTTTGTCTTTTGTCTCCTTTTTAGACATTAACAAAAATAAATAAAAAAACTAAAAAAAAAAACTTGATACAATTCGACAATAAATGTCTTGACATGACAGGGTCCTAAGCTCAAGAGAAGTGGTCTGAAACTGGTAATTCCCGGTGCGGTAATAAAACCTCTGGGGGCCACGGTCCCTGGGCGGGTAGCGAGAGGCTGACCCCGACCGCGGCCTTCTAGTGGTACCGCTAGTCCAACTCTGTTTAAATAGGCGACATGTTGTAGCCTATACCTCGAGCTGGCCACAGGATTTTAATGGGAGATTTGTATATGTTTATTTATTTGTTCATGTATAAATATATATATTATATTTATCATATTTAGTTTCCTCCCCAGACCTCCATTAGGGTTTAAAAAATA
>CM064524.1:41762311-41793243 GCA_032716605.1 Paralithodes platypus
GATCTCAATAATCATTGATGTAATGAAAATATGAATAGTCTCCTCATACGATTGCACTAGTTCTGTAGTGCTATTATTTACAACCTGTCAATTAATAATTCAGTCACTACAAGCTTGTTTGCTTGCTTTTTTTTTTTTTTTTTTTTTTATACAGACCATGTGACAATTAAATGAGGAAACTATAATAACACATCTGAATAATGCCAACCTGACTTATAAACACAAATATGAATGTAACCAGACGACGATGCTGTTGTTTCAGTGGAATAATGGCTCTTTGAGCAGTATGTATCGCCTTACTAGTGGTTGTCCCCTCACAGGATGGGGGGCGCTGCTCAATAAACTCGCCCCTCGGGGCAAAATCTAAAATCTAAATCTCTCTCTATATATATATATATATATATATATACAGGTATATATATATATATACTGCATATAATCTGTTAGATGAATTGTCACTTAGTCAAATTGAAGTTGGATGGAATAGAAATTTAGCTTCAAGTTTCCTTCCTTAATACTTCCATTCCAGACACGGACAGAACCACAGGCCTATTAGGGTCTTAATCTCGTGGAGTGGTTGATTATATAATTATTATGTTCCTTCCAACAATACTCCTAAAATCTATTTATGAAATTTACAAATTATAATTAAGAAAAGTTACCACATTTATTCAAGTACTGAAGTAACTTATTTTAAAGGAAAAGTTAACATTGCTGAGAGAGGTTATCTTATTTCTGGCCAGACACACACACACACACACACACTCCTTCTCTTTCTCACATAATATACTACGCTATTCAGTGTGCAATTGGGTCTGAGTACATGATTAGATAATTATTCAATCGTAGTCATGTACTTAAACTTTAACTGTCTTGATGGTGTAATGGTTAGAGTTTTGAAGATCTGCATGTGGTGACCCTGGTTCGAATCCCGGTAGGATCACACGCTTTCATTAATTTAATTGGGAAGTGTTTGGTGTTGGGAGTGAAATAAATAAATCAGATTATAAACAATACATTTATACTCATTATAACATTGAAGTACATTCCCACCAACATTATTCTGTAGTAACTCTCAGTAAACCTGACATCCTTCTTCCTGATAGCTCACCCATATTAAGGGGACAGTTATTATTTTGGGGATATATACACTATATATATATATATATATATATATATATATATATATATATATATATATATATATATATATTGTATATACCGGTATATATATATATATATATATATGTATATATATATATATATATATATATATATATATATATATATATATATATATATATATATATATATATATATATATATATGTATACTGTACATTATTCAGTTTCCTCGCTAGACCTTCATCAAGCTTGAAAGAACACTCCTGACCCCCCTTTAAGATAAATTTGTACATTTTTCGATAGAAAAATATCACGGCCGAAGGCCGTATTATCTTGAAATTCCAGGCTCGCTATCGCTGGCCAGGAAAGAATCGACCCTTAAATGACACGAAAGCTCTTGATATTGATATGGAAATGGGACGAAAGGATTTAAAATCGAAAAACTAATGAGGCGAACGTCTTAAAATCTGAAGACTAATGGGGCTAAACATGAGGAAGATGGGGGACCAGAAAGACGACCCATCCCCCCTTAAAATCTGTGGTGATATAGCAAAGCCCTCCTGACACCTTTGACCTTTACCTATCATTTCTGCGGTCCTCTACTCTCCCTTCATAAGTCCATTAGTTTTGACATTTTAAGACGTTCACCATGTTAGTTTGGCGATTTTAAGACCTTTCGCGTCACTTACTCGTCAAATTTAAGACCTTTTGTTCCCTTTACGCCTTTGGCTGGAACATTTTTCTATCGAAAAATGTACAAAATTATTTCGAAGGGAGGTCTTGAGAGCAACCCCCCCCAAAAAAAAATAAATGAAAATAAAAATAAAAAAAAAATAAAATAAAAATAATAATAATAATAATAATAATAATAATAATAATAATAATAATAATAATAATTAAAAAAAAAAAAAAAAAACGTACGGTATATATATATATATATATATCTCGCAGGGAAGTAAGTGGGTTGGTTGTGTACAGTACATTATCTAACATGGGGTGGTAATACGTTAGAGTGGATAGTACAGTAGTGGTAGCGGTGGTGTACTTATTGCCAGCTATATTGACTTAAGGGGAGGTGGGCCGGTTTTCTGGGCCTCCTTCTCCCTCATGTTTAGCACCCATGGCTTTCAGATTTTATAACGTTCGGCCCGTTAGCTTGGCGATTTTAAGACCTTTCGCCTCATTTTTTTGTCAATAATAAGACTTTTCGTGTCATTTAGGTGTCGCTCTTTTCCTGGCGAGCGATAGCGAGCCTGTAATTTAAGAGGAACCGGCCTTGGGCCGGGACATTTTTCTATCGAAAAATGTACACATTTATCTTGAAGGAGGGTCTTGGGGCGTGGTGGTGGTGATGGTGGTGTGTGTGTAGTTACCTATTTACCTATATATATATATGTGTGTGTGTGTTACTCAGTTACTTGTTCGTCAAGGGGAATCCATGCAATGCGAGCTAAGCTCATTATTATCGCGCCTCCTTAACTGGGAATGTATTGCGTGAAATGCATGTTAAGTGTTTTATGTACTGTTGGAATGGCTGTGGATGTGTGTGTAGTCTGTATTTTAGCCAATTGGCGACATCGGAAACGAAGGCTTAGGGTGGATCTGTATGGTACCATTCTCACTATAGACGGTACCGTCTCGCCCGAAGGCATAGGTAGCCATCAGCTTAGGTGAACCATATGATACCCATCTCGCCTTGTACCATTTGTGTGTGTGTGTGTGTGTGTGTGTGTGTGTGTGTGTGTGTGTGTGTGTGTGTGTGTGTGTGTGTGTGTGTTTTCTTAAGCTTGATGAAGGTCTGGGGAGGAAACTAGAATAATGATGAAAAGATGCCTAAATAATGCAATACATAGGGCCCTCCCCCCGTAAGGTGCGCATCAACACCCAGTACACGGGAGAGCTAATGGGATTGGTGTGGACATTGGGTTACACAAGTTAAGGGGAGGTATTTAGTTTGTTCCCTACGTTTTCATCAAGCTTAAAATTACACCCCCTAGACCCCCTTTCAAGATGAATTTGTACATTTTTCGGTAGAAAAATGTCCCGGCCGGAGGCTGGTTGCTCTTAAATTACAGGCTCGCTATCGCTCGCCAGGAAAAAATCGACACCTTAATGACACGATAGGTCTTAAAATTGACAGAAATGGGTCAAAATGTCAAAACTACTAGAGCGAACGTCTTAAAATCTCAAAAGCAATGGGGCTAAACATGAGGGAGAAAGGGGTAAAGAAAAAATCCCTCAAGTGGAAATCTCCCCTTAACCCCTTCTGTACCGGCGACGTCTTTTTAACCTTATTCTAGCTGCTATTGGGCGATTGTATTCAGTTTTCAAAGGGTCTCCAGCAACTAACAGGCTTCCAACTTATCTCACTCAACCCTTTTATTCAGTTTTAAAAGGGTCTCCAACAATTAACTGGCTTCCAACTATCTCACTTAACCCTTTTATTCAGTTTTAAAGGACCTCCAGCAACAAACAGGCTTCCAACTATCTCACTTAACCCTTTTATTCAGTTTTCAAAGGGTCTCCAACAATTAACAGGCTTCCAACTATCTCACTCAACCCTTTTATTCAGTTTTCAAAGGGTCTCCAGCAACAAACAGGCTTCCAACTATCTCACTTAACCCTTTTATTCAGTTTTAAAGGACCTCCAGCAACAAACAGGCTTCCAACTATCTCACTCAACCCTTTTATTCAGTTTGAAAAGGGTCTCCAGCAACTACCAGGCTTCCAACTATCTCACTCAACCCTGTTAACTACCACAGACCTTTCTTAAGCTGCATAAAATCGTCTAAATACAGAAAGAATAAGATATAAAAGACGTCGCCGGTACAGAAGGGGTTAAGGGGAGATTTCCACTTAAGGGATGTTTTTCTTGACCCCCTTCTCCCTCATGTTTAGCCCCATTGCTTTTGATATTATAAGACTTTCGCCCCATTAGTTTAGCGATTTTAAGAACTTTCACCCCATATTAACACCTTTCGTGCCATTCAGGTGTCGATTTTATCCTGGCGAGCGATAGCGAGCCTGTAATTTAAGAGGAACCGGCCTTCGGCCGGTACATTTTTCTACCGAAAAATGTACAAATTTATCTTGAAAGGGACTCAAGGGGGTGTAATTTTTAGCTTGATGGAGGTCTAGGGAACAAACTAAATACCTCCCCTTAAGTCTGTAATTATGGTCCGTAAATATTAGTAACATAATAAATATGAACCTAAAAGAACAATGAAGAAGACAAAAACAAAACAAAATAGATACGAACAGATTAATAGCAGTTAAGGGGGGGTGACCTGTTTAAGGGGGGGGGGGGGTGACCTGTTTAAGGGGGGGTGACCTGTTTAAGGGGGGGTGACCTGTTTAAGGGGGGGTGATCTGTTTAAGGGGGGGGTGACCTGTTTTTGTTCTGTCCTTTTCTATCTTTCTCTGGCTTGTATCCAGTTGGCCCCTTTCAGCCTACTGTTTTAAGGGGAGGTTTCTAGTTTGTTTCCTACTCCTCCAGCAATCTTAATATTTCACCCCCTTGACCCCCTTTCAAGATAAATTTGTACATTTTTCGGTAGAAAAATGTCCCGGCCGAAGGCTGATTACTCTTAAATTACAGGCTCGCTATCGCTCGCCAGGATAAAATCGACACCTAAATGGCACGAAAGGTCTTAAAATTGACAGAATGGGGCGGAAATTCTTAAAAATCACCAAACTAATGGGGCAAACGTCTTAAAATCTCAAAAGCAATGGGGCTAGACATGAGGGAGAAAGGGGTCAAGAAAAAAGTCCCTCAAGTGGAAATCTCCCCTTAAGACGCTTATTCCCATGCTGGTGTCATTTTTTTTCCTGGCGATCGGTAGCGAGCCAGCATATTTGTTTTACATTTTTTTAACAGCAGGCTAAATTTTTACATTTTTCGATAGAAAAATGTCTCCGGCGAAGCCGGATTTCTCGATACAATGCAGGCTCGCTATCGCTCGCCAGGAAAAAATCGATACCTAGATGGGGAAAAACGTCTTAAAACAGTAGGCTGAATGGGGCCAAGTGGATACAAGCCAAAGAGAGAAAGAAAAGGAGATAAACAAAAAGCAGGTGATCCCCTTAACTTCACATCAGAAAATGCTGTCCAATATAAATACCAGATGTGACTTATTTATTGTCATGACGTTTATAAAATGTTTTTCCGAATTTATAGGATTTTTTGAACGTGTGAAACGAGTCGGGAAAAAAGATAAATGTGACATAGCTTTTGGGACCAACTGGATTTGGGATATACTGTATGTACTGTACACACATACATACACACACACACACACACACACACACACACACACACATACACACACACACACACATACACACACACACACACACATACACACACACACACATACACACACACACACATATATGCAGGTATATATATATTATGCTATTTGAATTTAGTTTCTTCCTAAACTTAGTAATATCATCTGGTGAAAACTGTAATAAATTGTATGCCGTTAATTGTATCTTTAGTAATATTTCTGGTTAATTAATCAGGTATCAGTTACGAGGCTTTGATAACCATAATTGGAAGCTATATTTCTACCAGTTTTGCAATCTACTTCTATCCCTCTCTCTTTCTCGTGTGTGAGTGTGTGTGTGTGATGTGTGTGTGTGTGTGTGTGTGTGAGAGTAGTGATCCTGTGTACGTGTTTCAGTGTGTGTGATTAATGAGGGTTATTTGTCATGTGGAGTCAAGGGGTGAAGTAAGAGAGAGAGAGAGAGAGAGAGAGAGAGAGAGAGAGAGAGAGAGAGAGAGAGAGAGAGAGAGAGAGAGAGAGAGAGAGAGAGAGAGAGAGAGAGAGAGAGAGAGAGAGAGAGAGAAAGAGAGAGAGAGAGAGGTGGGGGGGACTCATATATAAGGAACATATACCGTTCATAAACAAGAGAAGCCTGTGTTACCGCTGTTTGTTCGTTGTTGGTGTTCACTGTAACGTATATTACAAGGGACACCAACATATCCAGTACACACCTATTGCAGTGTGTGTGTGTGTGTGTGTGTGTGTGTGTGTGTGTGTGTGTGTGTGTGTGTGTGTGTATTATTTTAATTCCAGTAGTTGGTGCTGCGGCCTACTTTTACCACCAGGATCCAGATAATATGAAGATGGAAGGCTATGAAGGCCGCAGACACCTATAATATGAAGATGGAAGGCTATGGAGGCCGCAGACACCTATAAGGAACACACACCGCGATAAGGATGGACGGCAGGATATCATCACGGACATTGAATGATGGTCATGGGTAAAGGAAAGGGAAACAAAAAAAGATGCAGACACTTTTCAAAATTTGGCCGAGGAAATAGTGGTAGTGGTGGTGAAAGACGAAAATAATATGAAGGCTCTTTTTTTATTTTTTATTTTTATATTCTATTTGTTCTTATTCTTTAAAGAAAAATTGGGAAATGTCTTAAGGGGAAGTTTGTAATTTGCTCCCTAGACCTCCATCAAGCTTAAGGGGAGATTTTTAGTTTGGTCCCTAGACTTCCATCAAGCTTAAAATTACTCCCCCTTGACCCCCTTTCAAGATAAATTTGTACATTTTTCGGTAGAAAAATGGCCCGGCCGAAGGCCGGTGCCCCTTAAATTACAGGCTCGCTATCGCTCGCCAGGAAAAAATCGACACCTAAATGGCACGAATGGTCTTAAAATTGACAGAAATGGGGCGAGGGTTCTTAAAATCGCCAAACTAATGGGGCAAGCGTCTTTAAATCTCACAAGCAATTGGGGCTAAACATGAGGGAGAAAGAGGTTCAGAAAAAAATCCTCCAGGTGGAAATCTCCCCTTAAAAGAAAATATAACTGTCGCTGAAAAAAAAAAAAAAAAATACATTACCGGTACAGAAAGGGTTAATATATTATTGTCCTTGCATATAGTACTCGTATTTGTTATTCTTGAAGCTTATGTGTAATAGCTGACTCTCTTTAATTCTTTCTTTCTTTCTTTATTTTGCTTCTTTCTTTGTGCGCGCTCTCTCTTTCTCTCTCTTTCTCTCTCTCTCTCTCTTTTTTGCGTTTTCTGTTGCTCTCTCATGCTTGGTATATTTTTCTTTGTGCTCTCTCTCTCTCTCTCTCTCTCTCTCTCTCTCTCTTTTGCGTTTTCTGTTACTCTCTCATGCTTGGTATATTTTTCTTTGTGCTCTCTCTCTCTCTCTCTTTTGTTTTGCGTTTTCTGTTGCTCTCTCATGCTTGGTATATTTTTCTTTGTGCTCTCTCTCTCTCTCTCTCTCTTTTACGTTTTCTGTTGCTCTCTCATGCTTGGTATATTTTTCTTTGTGCTCTCTCTCTCTCTCTCTCTCTCTCTCTCTCTCTTTTACGTTTTCTGTTGCTCTCTCATGCTTGGTATATTTTTCCTTTAACCCCCTTGAGGATTATGACGCGTGTTGACAGTTTATTCTGGCTATTATTAGACGATTTTATTCAGATTAGGAAGGACGTGTGGAAGTCAGAGGGTCAATTGAGATGGCATTTACCCTTTTGCTTCCCACAGGTCTTTCCTAAGAAGTATAAAATTGTCTAATGGTAGCCAGAATATACTGTCAAAACACGTCATAATTCTCAACGGGGGTCAAAGGAAGAATAGGGCAGTCATGAGAGATTTACATAGATTTACATATATACACTGACCACACAGACCTTACGATCCCAGCGAGGTGATCAGGACTTAATTCTAGTAGAGATAGCTAACCCGAGAGGAAGGGACAGTGGAAGGGAAGGATAGCAAAGAAGAAGGCTCTCTGCCCACCCTCCGACCCCTCCGGCAATTGCCGTACATGAAGACAGTTGGAAGTGAATAACCTTGCAGATCTTGGAAACCGCCTGAAGGAATTTATAGAAAGTTAGATATGGAAAGGAAATTGGATGCAAACAGAAAGAGAGAGAGAGAGAGAGAGAGAGAGAGAGAGAGAGAGAGAGAGAGAGAGAGAGAGAGAGAGAGAGAGAGAGAAGGGATAAAGAGAAGATTGGAAAGAGAGAAAGGCTGGAGGAGGAATTGATTGTGGGGGAAGCGGCGCGTGATGGGGATATGAATTATGTAAAGGCTGAAAAGAAGTGACGGACAGACGAGCGACAGAGCCAGGGAAAAAAGAAAAGAAAAAATGAAAAAAAGAAAGAAGAAAATCGAAAATGCGAAGACGAAACGACCCAGACAGAGTGCAAGGGCCACGAAAAGACGAAAGGGCGGTAGAGTACGAAAGGGTTTAGAAATAACGAAAGGGTTCAGGTTCCTTCAGCTCTATACAGACAAAAGAGCCCTGCAAAGCCGAAAAGAAAGTGAATTTGTCTTGAAGGAGGGTCTTGGGGGTGCATTTTTTAAACTTGATGGAGGTCTAGGGGAAAAAAAAAAAATATATATATATATACCTGTATATACAGTACAGGTATATATATATATATATATATATATATATATATATATATATATATATATATATATTTGTATATTTGGGCAGAAACTGTTGAAGACATGAGCATATTTATTATGAATCAGCTTTTTAGATTTTATTTCAACACATTCACTTTCTGTCACTTTATAAATAATTTGTTGTTGTTCCATTTCTCACCTTGATCCATTCAATTCCCGCTTTAGCCCCCCCCCCCCCCCTCTCTCTCTCTCTCTCTCTCTCATCACGCAAATATAGCACTGTAGCCTACTAATGTATCTGCGTCACCCCTTGCCTTGATCTTGGTAGTTAGCTAATAATTGTTGCAGGACTCTCAACTTCCCTCATCTCTCTCCTCGTTTGCGTCTCTGTCTCTAATATATTGCTTTGCTCTTTGCTCGCTCTGTGCTGTATTAATGTCTGTCAGATGTTGAATAGGGTGGGTAAGTGTAGGAACATGGTTGTATATCTCACTCAAATAGAAGAAATGATGTGTAAATATTGCTGATACCAATTATTGATAAAAACATAATTGGTGCCGAGACATCATTTATTAGGCCGATTGTACAATAACTTATTAACCCCTTTACACCCATTACGTAGTTTTCATCACATTTTGGTTACCATTAGACAATTTTCTTTTGTTTACTTCTACGACTCAAATGGGTAAATACGATATCAATAAACCCTCTTAGTAACACAGGTTCTTCTTAAACTGCATACAATCATATAATTTTAGCTTGAATCAAAGGTAAGAAAGCGTCATGGTGCTGAAGGGGTTAAGTTAGTGTTGCGTAGTGGTTAGCACGTTTGCACATTGATCACTTGACCCTGGGTTCAATCCCATGTCGTGTGTGTGAGATTTTCTAAAACAGTATTGCTTGAATCACTGACGGGGAGCTGCCACACCATTCACTATACCCGGTTCCAAATAGGTAGGCCAGAAAGTGTGAATCCTAACCTCTGTAACTCAAAAAGGGCTAGAGTAAATGGGCTGTAAATTTCCACAACTATTCCCTGACTGACCCTTCCCAAATATTAGCTGGATTAATCTAGTCGTTTGTGAGTTATAGAGGTTAATTTTCATGAGTTTTGGCCTGCCTATTTAGAACAGAGTATAGTAAGAGTTGTGATGTGAACTCCCTGTTGCATTATTGTCAGTATGTTCACCTAGATAACCCTGGGCAGAATCTGTTCTGTTAACTGGTAACAACTCTTTTAATTTATTTATTTATTTCTGGACCCCCTTCTCCATCATGTTTAGCACCATTAGTTTTGACATAGTAAGAAGTCCCTGGCGCCTGCTGTGAGCGGTGTGAGCATGAGGGGCATGGGTGAAGGCGTGGTTGGAGGGACCCATACGCACACCTCGTATGGGCACATCGTGGGTTCCTGGGTCACATATTGTGCACGGCCTGAGACAAAGGGTTATAGGGTCAACCAGATATTCCCCCTCATCACTCTGTCCCCCCCCCCCCCTCTCTCCTTTGTTCTCCCAGGCTTTCACCTCCCGCTTTTTCTCAATCGGCATCAACAGCCTCCACCATGGTTTTCAAATCGAGGAATTCACCCTCAACTCACTATCAGACCCACTTTCACTACTAGAAAAGGTGGAAACATCTACTTGTAGTTCACAGTGGATAGCACTGAGGTCTACGGTGGGCAGAGGCCAACATCGTGGCCTGGCGGGCAAAGCCACTGCGCGGGACGAGTGATCGAATGAGGTCGATTGTGCTGGGTCCTGAGGAACTGAGTGAATTACAGCGATTCAGGTATTGCTGCTAATACTGAATAGATCCAAAATTGACCAGCAGATATCACCTCAGAGTGATTTTAAGGGCGGGATATGAAAAAAAGTATGGGTACATTCCTCACTTGTTTGGAATGGAACGAATCCATATGTCCCCCGCTGTGCCAGGGTTAAGTAATAATGGTTTTCAGGAAGAAAGAAAATGTTTTAGTTCACATCGGAGCACTGTCCAGGGTCTGCCACAAGACTCATATAAATGGGGCAGCCACAAAACAAGGTATTTGTCGACTTTGAAATGTGAGGAATCGTTAATATTCACACACATATCTGATACATCCACTCTTCTTTCCACTATCTCTTAAAATTAGCTCTCTCCACAATTCAATCAACTTCATTCCAGATTCACCTCTCCTACTCTCTCTTTAGTTCGCTCGCTCTCTCTCTCTCTCTAATAACCCAATAATTCATCCCGTTACCTCCCTTGCCTTTATCTCGCCAGCTGTTAATAATCACAGGCCTTTAAACTTCCCTCCCCCTCTCTCTCTTTCTCTTTAACGAGATGTTCCGTCCCTATTATCTCGGTAATTATGCTCCCTCTCAATCAGTCATTTCATCTTCTTGCCTTTACCAGTCCTCCCATCTCTCTTAATATCCTCATTTCGCCTTCATCTGTTCTTTTGTCGTCTTAATATCCTTAATATCTTAATATCCTTAACCCATTTCCCAATGTTCCTTTATTATCCCCATTTTGCTTTTATTCCTTTCGCTCGTCTCCTTGATTTCCTGTCATCGGCAGTTATCAATTCTCTCATCTCCGTTAATATCCTCCTTCAGATTCCTCGTCAATTTCCTGCCATTCCTTCTGGTAATACGTAATCGTGTTGGCTTCCCCTCCAAGACGTCCTCTCTGGCCTTCCCCATCGTTTCCCCCATCATTTCCCTTGCCCTTTAATCGCTTTCGTATTCCAAGGTAGTCCATCCTTACCTTAAACAACAGCGTAAGGATCAAAGGATAGGGTGTTGCCTTTCCATTATATTCTCTCACCCTTCTTTCCTCTCTATCCATCTCTTTTCCCACCTATTTCCATCTGAGCCCCTCCGTTCGACCCCTTGCTCTTCACATCCCCTCCTTACTCCTTTCCCCCCCCCCCCCCTGAACCCTCACTTCCCCGCTCGGACCCCCCCCCCCCCACCCTTACTCCTTCTCACCCCCTGACCCCTCGTTTCTCCCCTCGGCTCCCCCATACACCTTCCCCCCCCTCTGGCCCCCCCCTTCTCCCCTCTCCACCTCCCCTCTTTACTCCTCACCCCCCTGACCCCTCGCTTCTCCCCTCCCCACCTCCCCTCTTCCTTCTTCTCACCCACCCTGACCCCTCGCTTCTCCCCTCTTACTCCTTCTCCGCTACCCTCCACCCCCCCTGACCCCCTCGGTTCTCCCCTCACCCCTGACCCCTCGCTTCTCCCCTCCCCACCTCCACGCTTCCTTCTTCTCACCCACCCTGACCCCTCGCTTCTCCCCTCTTACTCCTTCTCCGCTACCCTCCAGCCCCCTGACCCCTCGGTTCTCCCCTCACCCCCTTTTACTCCTCACACACCCCTGACCCCTCGCTTCCTTCCCCCCCCTCTTACTCCTTCTCCTCCCCCTCCCCCTCTTACTCCTCCTCACCCCCCACCCCCCCCAACCCCCTCGGCTCTCCATCACATCCCTCAATCAAGATACACTCTTTATCCTCGACTGGGGACGGGTAATTCAAGTCAAATATTTACACTGCCCCACTTTTTCTAACCTCCCGCCCTCGATAAATTGGCCCGTCTCACCTTCCGTACCAGCCCGTCTGTTTACACTGCTCGATCATGTTAGTTCAGACCCATATTTATCGCTCCCTCTACCTCCTCATGCGGTATCCCGGGGGTCACCGGCTTTTGCTTTTTTCTCTCTTTCCCTGGCTTATATCCATTCGGCCCCATTCAGCCAACTGTTATAAGAAGTTTATCCCCATTCAGGTGTAGATTTCTTCCTTGCGAGCCAGCATTGTATGGAGAAATCCGGCTTCGCCGGAGACATTTTTCTATCGAAAAATGTACAAATTCAACTTGCTGTCAAAACAAAAATATATATATGCTGGCTCGCTACGGCTCGCCAGGAAAATATTGACACCTGGATGGGGGTAAACGTCTTAAAACAGTAGGCTGAATGGGGCCGAATGGATACAAGCCAAAGAGCGAGGGAGAGAAAGAGAAAACAAAGCGAGGTGGGCCCCCTTAAGCAGTCTCCCTCTAATGGTGTCAAAATAGTACTTGGGTGTGTATGAAAGGGAAGTTGAGGCCCATCCCTCACCATTACCGGGATCAAGATGTATTACCGCCATTAAAGGGGGTCACCTGCTTTTTGTCTCTCTTTTTCTCTCTTTCTCAGGGTTGTATCCATTCTGCCCCATTCAGCCTACTGTTTTAAGACTTGTATCCCCATCCAGGTGTAAATTTTTTCTGGCGAGCGACAGCGAGCCAGCATTGTATGAAGAAAACCGGAGACATTTTTCTATCGAAAAATGTACAAATTTAGCCTGCTGTAAAAAACATTAAAAAATAATATGCTGGATCGCTACCGCTCGCCAGGAAAAAATTGACACCTGGATGGGGATACAAGTCTTAAAACAGTAGGCTGAATGGGGCAGAATGGATACATGCCAGAGAGAGAGAAAGAGAGAAAACAAAACAAAAACAGAAAATAGCAGGTCACCCCCCTTGAAGAACTGCCGAACGTTAAAGTACAGAATTTGTCTATTATATTCCAGCTCTGTCACACTCCGAGTTGATAACCTTAAGGGGAGGTATTTAGTTTGTTCCCTAGACCTCCATCAAGCTTAAAATTACACCCCCTTGAATCCCTTTCAAGATAAATTTGTACATTTTTCGGTGAGGGATTTTTCGGTAGAAAAATGTCCCGGCCGAAGGCCGGTTCCTCTTAAATTACAGGCTCGCTATCGCTCGCCAGGATAATATTGACACCTGAATTGCACGAAAGGTCTTAATATGGGGTGAAAGTTCTTAAAATCGTTAAACTAATGGGGCAAACGTTTTATAATATCAAAAGCAATGGGGCTAAACATGAGGGAGAAAGGGGTCAAGAAAAAAATCCCTCACGTGGAGATCTCCCCTTAACCCCTTCTCCACCGGCGATGTCTGTCTAACTTATTCTTGCTGTATTAGGACTATGCTGCCTGTTATTTCTGTCCTTTTCTCTCTTTCTCTGGCTTGTATCCATTCGGCCCCATTCAGCCAACTATTTTAAGACGTTTATCCCCATCTAGGTGTCGATTTCTTCCTGGCGAGCGATAGCGACCCAGCATTATATGAAGAAATCCGGCTTCGCCGGAGAAATTTTTCTATCGAAAAATGTACAAATTTAGCCTGCTGTCAAACAAAAATGAAAAATATGCTGGCTCGCTACCGCTCACCAGTAAAAAATTAATACCTGGATGGGGATAAACGTCTTAAAACAGTAGGCTGAATGGGGCCAAATGGATACAAGCCAGAGAAAGATAGAAAAGGACAGAATAAAAACAGGTCACCCCCCTCCCCCCTTAAGAAGAATCTGTGGTCATACAATGGGTTAAGGGAGGTAGTTCGAAGCCTGTTATGGCTGGAGGCCCTTTTTCAACCGAATAATATCGTCTAATAGTAGCCAGTACTAAGTTAAAAGAACGTGGCCGGTACGGAAGGGGTTAATTCTACACAGGTACAGTCGCGCTAATAAGTCATGGCTCGGTACCAAGTATGTTTTGATCAATAATTGGTATCAGCAATATTTACACATGATTTGTTCTTTTTGAGTGAGATATACAACCATGTCCCTACACTTATCCACCCTATTCAACATCTGACAGACATTAATACAGCACAGAGCGAGCCAAACGTAATGACAGCTGGGACATGACTTATTAGCGCCACCGTACAGTTGGCCACATAAGTTCTGGTCCTCGTCGTGATCTTATGTATGGAAGTAATCTAGTAGGAATGAATTGGTAGTGTGGTTTATTTTAATTGGTAGTGTGGTTTATTTTAATTGGTAGTGTGATTTATTTTAATTGGTAGTGTGGTTTATTTTAATTGGTAGTGTGGTTTATTTTAATTGGTAGTGTGGTTTATTTTAATTGGTAGTGTGGTTTATTTTAATTGGTAGTGTGGTTTATTTTAATTGGTAGTGTGGTTTATTTTAATTGGTAGTGTGGTTTATTTTAATTGGTAGTGTGGTTTATTTTAATTGGTAGTGTGGTTTATTTTAATTGGTAGTGTGGTTTATTTTAATTGGTAGTGTGGTTTATTTTAATTGGTAGTGTGGTTTATTTTAATTGGTAGTGTGGTTTATTTTAATTGGTAGTGTGGTTTATTTTAATTGGTAGTGTGGTTTATTTTGTGGTAGTGTGATTTATTTTGTGGTAGTGTGATTTATTTTGTGGTAGTGTGATTTATTTTAATTGGTAGTGTGGTTTATTTTAATTGGTAGTGTGGTTTATTTTAATTGGTAGTGTGGTTTATTTTAATTGGTAGTGTGATTTATTTTAATTGGTAGTGTGGTTTATTTTAATTGGTAGTGTGGTTTATTTTAATTGGTAGTGTGGTTTATTTTAATTGGTAGTGTGGTTTATTTTAATTATCAGTTGTCTAATCAGATGAGTTAAGGGGAGATATCGACTTGAGGGATTTTTTTCTGGACCCCTTTATCCCTCATGTTTAGCCCCATTGCTTTTGAGATTTTAAGACAGTTGACCCATTAGTTTGGCGATTTTAAGAACTTTCGCCCCATTTCCGTAAATTTTAAGACCTTTCGTGCAATTTAGTTGTCGATTTTATCCTGGCGAGCGATAGCGAGCCTGTAATTTAAGAGGAACCGGCTTTCAGCCGGGACATTTTTCTACCGAAAAATGTACAAATTTATCTTGAAAGGGGCTGAAGGGGGTGTAATCTTAAAGCTTGATGGATATCTAGAGACCAAACTAAAAACCTCCCCTTAAGCACTGCATAAGAAAATATGCTCGTAATTCACTCCTGCGCAATATATGTCTATGTTGCGTGTATAAGATCAAGGAGAGGAACATAACTTGTGTGGATAACTGTGCCTCAGTTATATATGCAAGTACGGTCGCGCTAATAAGTCATGTCCCAACTGTCAATACGTTTGGCTTGCTTTGTGCTGTATTAATGTCTATCCGATGTTGAATAGGGTGGGTAAGTGTAGGAACGTGTTTGTATATTTCACTCGATATGAAGCAATGAAGCTTAGATATTGCTGATGCCAATTATTGATCTAAACATACTTGTTGCCGAGACATGACTTATTAGCGCGACTGTACATAGCCAATTCATCTCTCTTGTAAAATACTTGCATAATGAAGACACGTAATAAGGTACAACAACAAGGTCTTCTACAGCCTGTTGCCTCCACAAGTCATGAGGAATGGGAACGTCATAATCTAATCAATGTGTATTAACGCAAAGTATTACAAATACGTTGAGGCAAGACGAAGTGCTGGCAAATTTCTTGGCTTAAAGGGGGAGGTAGTCTACTGCTTTTTCTGGACCACTTTCTCCCTAATGTTTAGCATATTAGTTTTTGAGATTTTAAGATGTTGTTGTTGTTGTTCCCCAAGCTGCCTGGCCGAACAGCCCCAAGGCCCCGAGCAAGGCCAAGGCCATAACCGGGCGCCCCCACAGAACCCTCCCTGCCGACCACAATAAAGCCTGGGTGACCGAAGCCACTCCATGGCGGGGAGCTGAGGAGGGTGCGGAAACGTCAGGGAAACCAAAGCCCCACCCAGGGCCCTGCGCCCATCAGCAATTGTGAAGAGAAAGTTGAGGGGCAAAGGAAAAATGTGACGCTTTGGCTTCCAAACTTGGTAGATTGGGAGGTCAATCCACGGAAGAGACGCCGTCACTTGAGATCTAGAAAATATATAAGTAAAAGGAACAGTCAGAGTAAGCTATGGGTATGGCAGAGATCGCTCAGTTCTCACTCTGATAGACCAGCCCATCACCACATGACTAGAACCCAATCCTCTCAGCATCAGCTAGGAAAGGCCCTAGAAAGCCGCCTTTGGCGGGGGGATAGCTCCCCTATTTCAACTCAATTCGGGGTTGGACGTTCGTTCCATTAGTTTGTCGATTTTATGACCTTTCGCCCAATTTCTTTGTCAATATTAAGACCTTTCGTGCCATTTAGGTGTCGATTTATTCCTGGCGAGCGATAGCGAGCCTGTAATTTTAGAAGGAACCAGTCTTCGGGCGGGACATTTTCCTACCGAAAAATTTACAAATTTATCTTGAAAGGGGGTCTAGGGGTTATTTTAAGCTTGATGGAGGTCTAGCGAGAAAAGTAAACAATAAAATAATTAATATATACAGTATATATATATATATATATATATATATATATATATATATATATATATATATATATATATACTATATATATATATATAATATAGTATATATATATATATATATATATATATATATATATATATATACAGTATATATATATATATATATATATAATTTATATATATCAGTATATATATATATATATATATATATATATACAGTATATATATATATATATATATATATATAGATATATATATATATATCTATATATATATACAGTATATATATATATATATATATATATATATATATATATATATATATACAGTATATATATATATATATATATATATATATATATATATATATATATATATATATACAGTATATATATATATATATGCATATATACATATATATATATATTTATATATATATATATATATATATATATATATATATATATATATTCCAAAAAACCAGCACTACCCCCTTAAAGTGGTCATCGAGTATGCAATTATCTGCGGTTCTTACATGGTGACTTTGACAAACTACCTAATCAGCGGTGTAATTGCAAAGCGTCCGGTCCTTGTGGAATTTAAACCGCGGTCTAAAATATGTAAATATGCAAAAATTAACCCTTCCCGGATCTCGTAACTCTATGCCACACGAGCACTTTTAAAAGAGGTAGTGACAGTTTTTTTTTTTTTTTTTTTTTGGTCTATATATTTATATATTATTATATATTTTTTTTAGATTCCTCGCTAGACCTCCATCAAGCTTAATAATACACCCCTTAGAACCCCCTTCAAGATAAATTTGTAAATTTTTCGGTAGATAGTGTCCCGGCGACGACCGGTTCGTCTTAAAATTACAGGCTCGCTATCGCTCGCTAGGAAAAACATCGACACTAAAAGGGCACGAAAGGTCTTAAAATTGACAACATAATTGGGTAAAATGTGTTCCAATCGTCAAACTAATGGGGCTAAACATGAGGGAGGAGGAGGAGGTCTCGGAAAAACCAACTGCCTCCCCTTAACTGAAATGTGGCATTACTTAACCGTGGACTGGTATACTAGTTTGTGGCTAGATAATTATGTTTGAAGGTCAAGAACACATGTGCCGTCTTTAACCCCTTCTGTACCGGAGACGTCTTTTTAATTCTATGCTAGCTATATTTAGACGATTTTCTTCAGTTTAAGAAGGACCTCCAACAATTAACAGGCTTCGAACTAGCCCCTTAAGGGCAGGTTTTTAGTGAATTTCCTAGACTTCCATCAAGCTTGAAATTACACCCCCTTGACCCCCTTTCAAGATAAATTTGTACATTTTTCGGTAGAAAAATGTCCCGGCCGAAGGCCGGTTCCTCTTAAATTAAAGGCTCGCTATCGCTCGCCAGGAAAAAATCGACACCTAAATGACAAAAAAGGTCTTAAAAGTGAAATAAATGGGGCGAAAGTTATTAAAATTGCCAAACTAATGGGGCGAACGTCTTAAAATCTCAAAACCAATGGGGCTACACATGAGGGAGAAAGGGGTCAAGAAAAAAATCCCTCAAGTGGAAATCTCCCCTTAACCCCTTTATTAGCTCAGATCCTGCTTAAACTGCACACAATCGTCTAAATATAGCTAGAATAAAATTACAAAGACGTCGCCGGTACAGAAAGGGTTAACCTCTTCTGTAGTAGTGTTGTAGTTTATGTGGTGTTGTAGTGGTGGTTGTTGTGGTGGCTGTGGTAGTAATGATGGTGGTGATAATTAATTAGTATTGGTGGTGATAATGGTCGTGATAGTAGTAGTAGTAGTAGTAGTAGTAGTTACGGTGGTAGTCTAACGATCGACATAATGATAGTAGCGATGGCGAGGCTGGTAATTTACAAGTTGATGACAGCAGTAACGAGGCATAACAAGACTGGATTTCTATAGTAGTCGTGACAGTAATAATTACACCACCAAGACGAGTGTGATATATGGAGGGTATACATGACAATAAAGAGGCTATCCTTAGAGACTCTATGGTAAAGCCGGTATCACACAAGAGCATTTATAGTCAACATTCGATGATCAAAAAATTTCTGGCAATATTTCTGGACTATTTTTCACTGGTATCGGAAACTAGACTGATGATAGATGGATTTAGGCAACCGAAATATTATATACGTTGACCACATAAGCTGCCAGACCAGTGTTGAGTGAAAAAGCGCTCGTGTGAAACCGGCTAACCTCGGCCATTTTGGGGCTACTGGTGGATGGTCTTTACAACGGCACCTCTGATCTACTTGTCCTTAGCTTCTCTTGACATTCATATACAAGTCCACATTTAACCCCCTTGAGGATTATGACAAGCTTTGACAATTGATGCTGGCTATCATTAGACGAATGTGTATAGCTTAGGAAGGATCTGCAGGAGTTAAAAGGGTAAAAACTGGGCCAATCAACCCTTTGACTCTGATATACCCTTCCTAATCTGTATAACATCGTCTAATGATAGCCAGAATAGACTGTCAAAACGCATCATTATCCTGAAGGGATTAAACATTCGGTAATACTGGTACACGATATCTAATTTTCGGATCTTACTTATACATACATACATAGTTTACATACATACATACATACATACATACATACATACATCCATCCATCCATACATACATACAAAGATATTTATTTATCCATTCATACATACATACATACATACATACATATACATATACATACATCCATCCATCCATACATCCATATATACATATATACATACATCCATCCATCCATATTTTTTTTTTTTTTTTTTTTTTTTCTATGTGATTGAGGGAGGCAAAAGGCATAACTGCCTATAGCGAGTGCCTCCCACATAGTTGAAAGAGTGACAGGGCCAAAATCAAGGGACGTTCGAGCCAAAATGCCTGGACACACGGAGTTTGAAGCAATTTAAGTCATAGGAAGAGGGAAAGACTGATTCTGGGAGAGAGTTCCAGAGCTCAGCTGTTGAGTAGAAGAAAGTTTGAGAGTAACGTTTCACTCTTGGGTTGGAGAGTTGCACAGAGTAGGGGTGGGATTGAGTTGCAAGACGGGTACCACGTGCCCTACGTAAAGGAGGTGGTATGCACTGGGATAGCTCTGAGGAACACTGATTATTATAGTAGCGATAGAATAGCGAGAGAGATGCAACATTGCGGCGGAGAGAGAGAGATTGCAGAGAGTTGGTGAGTGGACGGGAGTTAATGATACGAAAGGCCTTCCTTTCAACTTTGTCTAGGAGAGCGGTGTGAGAGGAACCTCCCCACACATGTGAACAATACTCAATACAAGGGCGCACTATGCCCCTGTACAGAGCAAGAAGCTGTGCAGGGGAAAAGAACCCCCTAAGGCGGTTGAGCACACCCAGTTCTGGGAGGCTGCCTTAGCAAGACTGGTAATATGGTCCTTCCAAATGAGAGCAGAAGAACAAAGAGACACCAAGAATATTGAGAGAAGATGAAGGGTTGATTTTTGTATTGTTGAAGAATAAGGGATAGTCCGCTGGGAGATCCTGACGGGTAGATAGATGGAGAAATTGGGTTTTGGAAGCATTAAAGTTAACAAGGTTTTCTCTGCCCCAATTGGAAATAGTATTTAGATCAGAATTTAAGAGTTCTATGGCTTCATTACGTTTGTCGTTGAGGGATTGCTGGCTGGGGCGTTTCTGAAAAACTAATGGAGTAGTGCAAGGTTGAGTCGTCGTCTGCGTATGAATGGATGGGAATTAAGGTACAGTTAAGGAGATCATTTATAAAAATTAGAAAGAGAATAGGAGATAGGACAGAGCCCTGAGGAACACCGGAGTTTATAGGGTGAGGAAGTGAACAATGGCCGTCCACAACCGCGGCTATGGAACGGCCGGAAAGGAAATTAGAGACAAAGGCACAGATGGAGGGTGTATATATATACATATATACATACATCCATCCATCCATACATACAAATATATTTATTCATTCATACATACATACATACATACATCCATCCATCCATCCAGCCATCCAAATATATATATATATATATATATATATATATATATATATATATACAATAAAGACTACATTAAGTATATTAAGGGAAGGATGTTTCTGGACCCTCCTTTTCCCTCATGTTAAGCCCCATTAGTATTGAAACTTCAACACATTCGCTAAATTGAGTTGGCAATTTTAAGACCTTTCGTGCCATTTAGGTGTCGTATTTTTCCTGGCGAACGATAGCGAGCCTGTCATTTAAGAGCAACCGGCCTCCGGCCTGGACATTTTTCTACCGAAAAATGTACACATTTATCTTGAAAGGGGGTCTAGGGGGTGTAATTTTAAGCTTGATGAAAACGTAGGGAACAAACTAAATACCTGCCCTTAAACCAAACATAAACAAGAAAATTAAACCAAACACAAACAGGATAATTAATCTAATTTATTAATAACATGTGATTCCACCGGGATTCGAACTTGGGTTACCACATATTGTACACTCTAACCATTCAACCATCAAACCACACACAACCAGATAATCACACCAGACACAAACACAATAATTAAACCACACACACAAACCAGATAATCACACCAGACACAAACACAATACTTAAACCACACACAAGCCAGATAATCACACCAGACACAAACACAATAATTAAACCACACACACAAACCAGATAATCACACCAGACACAAACACAATACTTAAACCACACACAAGCCAGATAATCACACCAGACACAAACACAATACTTAAACCACACACAAACCAGAAAATCACACCAGACACAACAAACACAATACTTAAACCACACACAAGCCAGATAATCAAACCAGACACAAACACAATAATTAAACCAGCCACAAACAAGATAATCACACCAGACACAAACACAATACTGAAACCACACACACAAACCAGAGAACCGGAACAGAAGAAATAAACCAGCCCAATACAAGAAAATTAAACCCGACCCAAATAAGACAACCGGATGAGGAGAACGAGCCAAGAACCGGTTGTTCAAAGTAAAGTGTTGTGGAGATAGTCTATAAGGAAGCAGTATATAGCAGCAATTGCCCGGGACCTTAAGGGGAGGTTTTTAGTTAGTTCCCTAGACTTCCATCAATCTTAAAATTACACCCCCTAGACCCCCTTTCAAGATAAATGTGTACATTTTTTCGGTAGAAAAATGTCCAAGCCGAAGACTGATTCCTTTTAAATTACAGGCTCGCTATCGCTCGCCAGGAAAAAATCGACAACTATATGGAACGAAAGGTCTTAAAATTGACAGAAATGGGGCGAAAGTTCATAAAATAATCCAACTAAATGGGGCGAACGTCTTAAAATTTCAAAAACAATGGGGCTAAACATGAGGGAGAAAGTGGTCGAGAAAAAAATCCCTCAAGTGGAAATCTCCCCTTAAGTGGCTATTGTGTATTCTTGAAGGCGCTGCGAGGCACTCAAAGCTGTCCCGGAGGCGGTGTTGTGCTGGGAGAGCTGTTGGGGATAGCACAGGGAGGAGGGGGGGGGGGGGGGGGGGGGGGGGGAATTCTGTGAGCTATTGAAACGAGGAGCTGTAATTCTGGGAGAGCTGTTTGGGATTGTGAAAATAGGAGGGGGGGGGGTTACTGAGAGCTGTTGGAGATACGGAAGAGAGGAGGGGAGGGGTGGGGGGGGTGGGGGGGGGGGGGGGGGGGGGGGGGGAGATTCTAAGAGCTGTTTGGGATAGGTAAGAGAGGAGGGGGTGGAATTCTGAGAGCTGCTGAAACAAGGAACTGTAATTCTCCGAGAGCTGTTTGGGTCCAGGAACCTCGGGGTGGGGGTCATTCGGAAAGCTGTTGGGGCGGTAATTCTGTGAGAGATGCTTGGGATGGAAGATATTATCAATGAATCTGTGAGAGTTGCTGAGGATACGCGTACGAGGGGCCATGGAGAATGCTGAAGGCTGTTAGGGGATGGGAACAAGGAGTTGTAAAGATGTGAGAGCTGTTTGGAATGAGAAAGGAATCTGTACACTTGTATTAGCTGCTTGTAATGCATATTGCTTGATAAGTGGATGAAACAGACAAATTTCATCGCAATTCCTTGATAGCTGCTTGGGACAGGAGCGAGGGGATATGGGGAATTCTGAAATCTGCTGGAAATGGGGAACGAGAAGTTGTAAACTGCAAGATCTGCTTGGGATTAGATAGAGGATCTAAGAGCCTGCAAGATACGAGCATATTTGGGATAAGAAAAATGATCAGCATATCTATAAAAGCTGTTTGTGATGAGAATGGGTATATGTTTAATGTGATTTGGATGGGAAACAGAATTTGCATACCCACTAGAGCTGTTTAGGATAGAAATAAGTAACTATCTATCTATATGCTCAGGCCCAAACCACACTTTTCCTATTTTTATTTTTATTTTATATTTTATTATATATACCGTACTGTATATATATATATATATATATATATATATATTTTTTTTTAAAGTAACGAGGTGGAATTTTAAAATATTTTATGTGAAGGAAACACGGAACTGTAAATACGAGAGAGCGGTTTGGGATGGAAACGTAGAAAAGCAATTTGGCGAGAAACAGGAAATACGAACAAAAAATATATACACAAAAACAACAAATAATGTCCCAGGGCTGTGGAGAAATGAAAGCTATTGGAAAGTGAAACAAGCAGCTGTAAATGTGTGAGCTGTTTGAGATAAAAACAAAACAAACAAAAAACAATAGGTTGTGAAGAATTTTAATGCCGTTGAAAGAGGGAAACAAGATAGGAACATAAGTTATAAGGCTGTGCAAAAAAGGAAATTTATCTACAGATGGTAATAAAGGGTGATGGGCGTATTTATTTCCACATTTATATATATTTTTATAATATTTTAGTTTCTCTTTAGACCTCCACCAAGCTTAAAAACACACCCCAAGACCTTCATTCAAGATAAATTTGAACATTTGTCGACTAAAAAGATGTACCGGCCAAAGGCCGGTTTCTCTAAATTTCCGGCTCGCTATCGCTCGCAAGGAAAAAAATAGGCACCTAAATGGTCGAAAGGTCTTAAATTTGACAGAAATGGGGTAAACGTTCTTAAAATCACCAAATGAAAGAGGCGAACGTCTTAACATATCAAAACTAATGAGGATAAGCATGAGGGAGAAGGGGGTCCGAAACAAATCCTTAAGTTAAAATCTCCCCTTAAACAAACACTGGACGCGTGGTGGATGCATGTGGCAGTGTTAGCACCGCGTAGGGTTAACATCAGAGTCTGGAGGCACTCTCATGTTTTAATTAATTCTTGCTGACACTTGATGACTTTCTTCAGCTTAGGAAGGATCTCTCTGACTCCCGCAGATCCTTTCTAAGCTTAATAATAGCCTGGAGAAACGGACAGAATGCGTCGTGGTTAAGTAAAACGGTTTAGTAGACAACCTCTTCATGGCTGGCGATTATTGTAAATGGTAACAAAATAGAACATAGATCAAATATAACAGAAAATATATAACATAGAAAATATATAACATAGAAAATATATAACATAGAAAATATATAACAGAAAATATATATCATAGAAAATATATAACAGAAAATATATATCATAGAAAATATATAACATAGAAAATATATATCATAGAAAATATATATCAGAAAATATATAACAGAAAATATATATCATAGAAAATATATAACAGAAAATATATATCATAGAAAATATATATCATAGAAAATATATAACAGAAAATATATATCATAGAAAATATATAACAGAAAATATATATCATAGAAAATATATATCATAGAAAATATATAACAGAAAATATATATCATAGACAATATATATCAGAAAATATATAACAGAAAATATATAACAGAAAATATATAACAGAAAATATATAACATAGAAAATATATAACATAGAAAATATATAACAGAAAATATATCATAGACAATATATAACAGAAAATATATAACAGAAATATATAACAGAAAAATATATATACAGAAAATATATAACAGAAAATATATATCATAGAAAATATATATCATAGAAAATATATATCATAGAAAATATATATCATAGAAAATATATAACAGAAAATATATATCATAGAAAATATATATCATAGAAAATATATAACAGAAAATATATATCATAGAAAATATATAACAGAAAATATATATCATAGAAAATATATAACATAGAAAATATATAACACAGAAAATATATAACATAGAAAATATATAACATAGAAAATATATAACAGAAAATATATAACAGAAAATATATAACAGAAAATATATAACAGAAAATATATAACAGAAAATATATAACAGAAAATATATAACACAGAAAATATATAACAGAAAATATATAACAAAATATATAACAGAAAATATATAACATAGACAATATATAACAGAAAATATATAACATAGAAAATATATAACATAGAAAATATATAACAGAAAATATATAACATAGAAAATATATAACATAGAAAATATATAACAGCAAATATATAACAGAAAATATATAACATAGAAAATATATAACATAGAAAATATATAACATAGAAAATATATAACACAGAAAATATATAACAGAATAATTATATATAACACAGAAAATATATAACAGAAAATATATAAAATGGAAACAGTCAAACGTAGACAAAATAAAACAAATAAAATATAAAACAGAAACAAAAAATAAACCCAGAACAAAAATATAACAGAGATAAATAAAACATAGGAACAAAATAAAAAGGTACCTGAAGGATCACATACTGTATATCACCTGCAATTAAGATTATGTGAGGACCACAACAGGTGTATAGTCTTTATAGTATTTTATAGTCTCGTGGGGTGTGATGGATTGTATTAACCCTATCTTATCAAGAGGGTATCTTATTAAGGGGTGGTCTTGTATGGGAGGGTTCTTCTTGCTTCGTCCCATTATACTTAAGCCGTTTCACCTCATTAGTTTAGCGATGATAAGACATTTCTCTACCGACAAATGTACACATTTAGCTAGAAAGGGGGTCTGTAGAGGTATTTTGGTACTTGGTAATTTATGGTTGTAGATGATAATAAATGTTAGATAATTAAGGAACCATACATCACCTGCAGTAATGACTATATGAGGATCAGAGAACGATTATAGTCTCGTAAGGAACAATAAACTTAAGGGGGGGGGGTATATATTTGTTAATTTATTTAGCTTTCTACTTTTTTTTTAGTTTCCTCCCTAGAACTCCATCAAACTTAGAATTACACTCCCTTGACCCCCTTTCAAGATAAATGTGTACATTTTTCGGTAGAAATATGTCCCAGCCAAAGGCCGGTTCCTCTTAAATTACAGGCTCGCTATCGCTCGCCAGGAAAGAAATCGTCACCTAAATGACACGATAAGTCTTAATATTGACAACGAAATGGGTCGAAAGGTCTTTATATAATCGCCAAACTAATGGTTTGAACGTCTTAAAATCTCAAAACTAATGGGGCTAACCATGAGGAAGAAGGGGGACCAGAAAAACGACCAATCTCCCCATTAACGGACCATATAATCACCCCCAGTAATGACCATACGAGGACCAGAGAGCGATTATAGTCTCGTACGGGGCAATACACTTTATGAACCGAGTTGTGTGAATGGACTCTGTGTACTAATTAGGTCAAGCAGGAAAGGAGGGCGAAATTACCGTGACATTATAAAATAGATTATAACATTATATAGCTTAAGAGGAGGTTTTTAGTTTATTCTCTATACCTCCATCAAGCTTAAAAAAACACCCGCTAAAACTCCCCTTCAAGATAAATTCGTATATTTTTCGGTAGAAAAATGTCCAGGCCGTAGGCTGGTTCCTCTTAAAGTGCATAAACCTTTAACCGTCTTGGTGGTGTAATGGTTAAGGTGTTTAATAATCTGTGTGTGATAACCCGGGTTCGAATCCTGGTGGATCACATAATATGCTTTCATTAATTTCATTGGAGGTGTTTGGTGTTGTGGCGAAATTAATAAAAAAAAAAAAAAAAAAAAAAAAAAAATAGAATACAGGCTAACTATCGCTCGCCAGGAAAAAAATCGTCACCTAAATGACACGATAAGTCTTAAAGTTGAAAACGAAAATGGGGCGAAAGGTCTTTAAATCGCCAAACTAACGGGCTGAACGTCTTAAAATGTCAAAACTAATGGGGCTAAACATAAGGGAGAAGGGGGGGGGGGGGGCAGAAAAACGGCCTATCTCCCCATAATGACCCGAGTTGTGTGAATGGACTGCATGTACTAATTAAGCCGAGGTGGAAAGGAAGGCGAAATTACCGTGACATCATCATCATATAGATTAGGAAATTATGTCACTTAATTGTCTCAGTCAATTATGTTATTAATGGAGTTACGTCATGTTTCACAAATACAGGAAACCAAAATAACATGACATTATAACATAGATGAGGAAATTATGTCGCTTAGCCTAATTGTCTCAGTTAATTATGTTATTAAATTAATGGAGTAATGTCATGTTTCACAAAAACAGGAAACCAAAATATACAGGATCTGTTTAGTGTAATTCACGATAAGTAGACTGATAATTCATACAAAGTACATTTCTCAAGTAATGTTCATGTCAATTACGTTCATTCCAACATAATATACCGTACAGCATAGCATACTGAATACAATAGCCTTATAAGTCATTTTAGCCAGTTGCGTGGGAAGGTGGCTTCTTCTGAATTATCGCTATTCTTACTCCTCAAGAAAAATTATAATTGTCATGATTGTCTATGTAAGGATCTGCAAATATATAGCTGTGTGTTTTAATATATCCTGCCTCCTTTCTCTAGCTCTTCGTCTGGACTTCCTTTCACCTAACTAGATCTATCTATCTATCTATCTATCTATCTATCTATCTATCTATCTATCTATCTATCTATCTATCTATCTATCTATCTATCTATCTATCTATCTATCTATCTATCTATCTATCTATCTATCTATCTATCAATCAATCAATCAATCAATCAATCAATCAATCAATCAATCAATCAATCAATCAATCAATCAATCAATCATTCTATCTATCTATCTATCTACCTACCTACCTATACCTTCCTATCTCTCTCTCTCTCTCTCACACATTCAGTCACTTACATACATGCTTGCATTACATTACCAAGTCTTTTATAAGGAGAGCTTCCACACACATACACACACACACACACACACACACACACACACACACACACACACACACACACACACACCACACACACGTTCACTCAGCTATATACACGCTTGCATTACCCAAACAAGTCTTCTATAAGGAGAGCTTCCCCAGACGCCAAAATGAATGGGCCTAAACATGAGGGCGAAGGGAGTCCAGAAAAAGGAACTACCTCTCCCTTTAAAAAAAAAAAAAAAAAATAGGAATGAGAGGGTTAATTAAGATACAATTGATCCCTTAGACTCATACATTAGAGGGTTTTCCAAAGCTGAGAAAATGTGTATAATGTAAGACAGAAGAAAGTGAATACATGGATCATAATACTGAAAAGGTTAACACTACTTCTTAATGCTAGATAACCATTAGGAATCATATTTCATGATCAAAGTAATTTAAACTACCCCATGTAACTCATTAGGTATAAAGTTACGTGTCTTTTAGTTTTCGGAGCTCACGAAAGGTTTTTCATTGTCACAGGGCTAACAAATGTGTCCTATTCTTGAAGTACACTCTTAGGCAGTACTTCTGGCCCCATGTGAATCTTAGAACAATATACACGAACCTACAAGATGCAAATTCTAAGTCGGACATATTAGAAAAGATTTGAATCAATCTGGGATAACTATCTATTTCTATCTATCCATCTATCCACCTATCTATAAACTCAGACACATACCCCTATTTTTAGCTGGGGGTGGCTGACTCGAGACAGAGCCCGAAAAGAACACACAAATGCACACACGTCTAAGTCGCCCAGAAGACCCAGAGACCAGGGATCACTAAGGGCACTCCAGCACTCCCCCCCCCCCGGACCTCCGTACATTTCAAAGCAGCATTTAGTATATTTTATAAAGTAGGTATACAACATGGCTGGGCTTACCGTAAAGATGTTGTGCTCGTGTTCTCTCCATAGACGGCGCCCGCATTAGCGTGATCAGAGTCAAAGTGCAGGGCTGCGGTGGCGGGGCTGTTCCAATATCTTAAAGGGACCTCTCTGGATTGGGGCGGGGAAACTCTGTGGGAGGGAAAAGTAGGAGCGTGAGAGAAAAGTAGTGGTAGCGAAAAGTAAGTGAGGAGAGTGGGGTAAAGTAGTGGTAGCGAAAAATAAGTGAGGAGAGTGGGAAAAAGTAGTGGGAGGGAAAAGTAGGAGCGTGAGAGAAAAGTAGTGGCAGCGAAAAGTAAGTGAGGGAAAGGTAGTGGCAGCGAAAAGTGAGTGGGGAAAAGTAGTGGTAGCGAAAAGTGGGCGAGGACAGTGGGGGGAAAAGTAGTGGTAGCGAAAAGTAAATGAGGAGAATGGGGAAAAGTAGGAGCGTGAGAGAAAAGTAGTGACAGCGAAAAGTAAGTGGGGCGAGAGGGGAAAAGTATTGACAGCGGAAAGTAAGTGGGGCGAGAGGGGAAAACAACAGGCAGCACACAACCAAAAGACCATTACCCGTCCTTAAAGAATGAATAAAAGGAGCTCCAGAAATTATATTATGAAGAGGGTGGTAATTTAGGCCGAGTTAGGGGGGGGACTATGGAGAAGTGCCGCGGGGGGCCGGAATATTAATTATGATGGAGAGCAATGTGGCAATGGGGGAGCGAAGGGGGATGGAAGAAGAAGAGAGATATATTTATATAGATTTACATAGATACACTGGCTACACAGATCTTTCGATCCCTACGAGGTGGCCAGGACTTAATCCTAATAGAGATAGCAACCCTAAGAGCAAGCGGAAGGAAAGGATAGCAAAGGTGAAGGCTCTCTCCCCACCCAACGCTCCCTCCGGCAATGTGCCGTACATGAAAACAGTTAGAAGTGAATAATCTTACAGGGCTTGGGAATCGCCTGAAGGAATTTATAGAATAGTTAGAAGTGGAGAGGAAAGGGCATACATACTTTCACCTTCTTTCCTGCTCTCTTCAACTGAAAACAGTGTTAATTTCTGCCAGGTTCTCTTGCCAGTAATCATTCTAACCTTTTTTCAAATGTATATATTGAGTCACTGTCTATAACTTCATTAGGGAGCTTATTCCACTCACTAAATATGCTGTGGGTGAAGAAATATTTATGTGTGTCTAGGTTCGCTTACCTGGCTATTATTTTTAATTTGCTTCCTCTTGTGAAAGTCTCTTTGACTATCTAAATAGATTATAGGAATTTACGTTGCTAAATACTGATAGTTTTGCAATTTTGAGACCTTTCGCCTCATTTTGTTGTCAATATTAAGACCTTTCGTGCCCTTTAGGTGTTGATTTTTTCCTGGCGAGAGGTAGCGAGCCTCTAATTTTAGAAGAAACCGGCCTTTGGCCGGGAAATTTTTCTACCGAAAAATTTACAAATTTATCTTGAAATAAGGATTTAATTCTAACCCACAAAGCATGAGAGTTGCTTTGTGGGTTAGAATTAAATTAAATCAATTTCGACCCGAGTTGCGTCGGGACACTCAGAAATCCTTGTATGGTATTCTGGAATATGGATCCTACAACTAGGTTTGAATTGAAATATATTCGCCTAGTGGGTTTCCCTTCTCCCTAACATAAATAGGATAGAAGGCTGAGTGTCTTTTAGACTGCCGTGGTGTAATTGATTAAAGCGTCGGCTATCGTCCTGATGGTCGACGGTTCGATCCCCACTGAGAGATTAGAAACATTTACTGGCTCACGTGTATTTGTGATATATTCTCAATATATATATATATATGTGTTTGGTACGGAATAAGGTCCGCGTTTGGAGGCGGACCCAAATATAAGAAATCTATAAACATGAAATAATAATAAGTCTATAAACATGAAATAATAATAAGTCTATAAACATGAAATAATAATAAGTCTATAAACATCAAATAATAATAAGCCTATAAACATCAAATAATAATAAGCCTATAAACATCAAATAATAACACCGTGTAATGTATAAGCTCTAACTCTCTAATACCCATTGAGAAAACCGGAAAAGGCAAAGTAGGCGAATAAACAAAGGCAAATTAGAGAGGGGCCGTTTGGAAGGGTGGAGGGGAGAGAGGATAAATATAGAAGGGGGTAATTGAAACCAGAAGCGGGGGTGT
>CM064524.1:41793343-41846376 GCA_032716605.1 Paralithodes platypus
GTCGCTGTTACTGAATTCATCACCAACATTCAAATTCCTCTATTAATTCTTCTTTTGTTGCAAGTACAATGTCAAGAACGTTATTACCACGGGTCGGCGTTCCAACAAATTGATAAAGCGAACTCTCTTGCAAGTTCGTATACAAGTCATGTCCGGATGTGTGAAGTAAGAGTATCGCCCCACTTGGTCACAGGTAAATTAAAGTCACCAAAAATTACGGTATCTTGCGATTTTACTTATATCTGCAATTTGTTCGTAAATTTCTCGGTCAGTTTGCACTGATTGAGCCTGGAGGTCTGTATATTAATGCAAGTATTATTTTGGTACCTTTATTATTCTTTATTAGCACAAAAGATGCGTCGACGTTCACAATTTGAGGTTTTGACAAGAGGGTAGGGTTAAGACTTTCTTTGGATATAAAGTAAAACGCCACCTCCATTTCGATTTATTCGGCTTTTCTCAAACATTACATAACCGGGAAGTGAATACTCTGCTAAAAAGTCTCTATCTTCTGTATTGAGCCAAGATTCTGTTATGCCAATCACATCATAATTTTCTGTAAACACTAGCTCCTCTAAATCTGAAAATTTATTGCGTATGCTACGAGCGTTTGCATAGAAAACCTTTAAATTTGTTATTTTAGAACTCACGGAACGCGCTTCAATAATATTTTTGGTTCTTGTCGGATCTACATTTATGTTCATGGCTGTCCTCGGTCCTCGCTGTCTCCGGTCCTTATCGCTGGTGGTCCTCGGTTGCCTCGGTTTTTTTTCGGTGTGTGTGTGTGTGTGTGTATGTGTGTGAGTGACGTGTGTGTGTGTGTATGTATGTGTGTGTGTGTGTGTGTGTGTGGCTACTAAGAATATCAATGACCATACTTTGAAAGGGCTTCTTATATTGCTATTCTGTCAAAGACCCCCTCGTATGAATATTTGAGTGCGCTATACAATTATTATGGGTGTTCCGGCTATGATCCATGCCATTAGGGAAGCCACACGTTAAATTTATGGGGGTAAGGTCTATTTATTAGTTTATGTAGTTATTTATTAGTTTATGTAGTTATTTATTAGTTTATGTAGTTATTTATTAATTTATGTAGTTATTTATTAGTTATGATAGTTATTTATTAGTTATGATAGTTATTTATTAGTTATGATAGTTATTTATTAGTTATGATAGTTATTTATTAGTTTATGTAGTTATTTATTAGTTTATGTAGTTATTTATTAGTTTATGTAGTTATTTATTAGTTTATGTAGTTATTTATTAGTTTATGTAGTTATTTATTAGTTTATATAGTTATTTATTAGTTTATGTAGCTATTTATTAGTTTTTAGTTATTTATTAGTTTATGTAGTTATTTATTAGTTTATGTAGTTATTTATTAGTTTATGTAGTTATTTATTAGTTTATGTAGTTATTTATTAGTTTATTTAGTTATTTATTTGTTATTGTTTTAGTTTCCTCCCTAGACCTCCATCAATCTTAATAAATTACCCTCAAGATTCCCTTTCGAGATTGTTTTTACATTTTTTCGGTAGAAATATTCCTCTACATTTAGAGGCTTGCTATCGCTCCCCAGGAAAATCGACACCTAAATGGCACGAAAGGTCTTGATATTGATAACAAAATTGGATGGTAGGTCTTAAAATCGACACACCAATGGGGCGAACGTCTAATAATATCAAAACTAATGGGGCTAAACATGAGGGAGAAGGGAGTCCATGAATAGTAACTAACTCCCCTTTAAGGGGGGTGACCTGCTTTTTGTTATTTCTGTCCTTTTCTCTCTTTCTCTGGCTTGTATCCATTCTGCCCCATTCAGCCAACTATTTTAAGACGTTTATCCCCATCTAGGTGTCGATTTTTCCTGGCGAGCGAAAGCGAGCCACCATTTATGAAGAAATCTGGGTTCGCCGGAGAAATTTTTCTATCGAAAAATTTACAAATTTAGCCTGCTGTCAAACAAAAATAAAAAATATGCTGGCTCGCTACCGCCCACCAGTAAAAAATTGACACCTGGATGGGGATAAACGTCTTAAAACAGTAGGCTGAATGGGGCCAAATGGATACAAGCCAGATAAAGATAGAAAAGGACAGAACCAAAACAGGTCACCCCCCTTAAGCTACCGGAGACGGAGGCCATACTATCAATTCAGCCCCCAGCCTATTTACCTCAACCTATAGCGTATTCATTCTAGGTAGGCCAAAATCATGACCCCTAACCTCTTATAAACTCGAAAATAGGCTAGAGCAAATGGGGTGTAACTTACGATACTCTATACGAATATAACCGAATCTAAGCTAACCTAACCTATTCTAGACTAGCCTACCCTAACTGAACCTAACCTATTCTAGACTAGCCTACCCTAACTGAACCTAACCTAACCTATCGTAATTTAATACAAGATCAAACTAAAGCTTATCGAACCTAACCTAACCTACCCTAATATATGCTAATTTAAACTTATCCTCTCCTACCCTAGCTAAACCATATCTAAATGGAGTTTTTTAGTGTGTTCCATAGACCTCCATCAAGCTTAATATTTCACCCCCTTGACCCCCTTTCAAGATGATTTGTACATTTTTCGACAGAAACATTTCCCGGCCGAAGGCCGGTTCTTATTATACAGACTCGCTGTCGCTTGCCAGGAAAAAATCGACATCTAAATGGCACGAAATGCCCTAAAATTGACAGAAACGGGGTGAAAGTTCTTAAAATTTCCAAACTAATGGGCAGAACGTGGTAAAATATGAAAACTAATGAGGCTAAGCATGAGGAAGAAGGAGGATCAGAAAAACGACCCACCTCCTACCTTAACCTAACCATATTTAGTCCAACCTAAATGTGAGCCCCCACCACCGCCACCACCACCACCAACACCACAAGGGAGACGCGGCCCAAGACTTTCCCGTTCAGGAGTCCCTCATTAAAACTTATGGGTGGCCGGAAAGACCTTTGATCTTGTAGACACATATTGGGGGGGCGGGGGGGGGGGGGGGGGGGGATGGGGGGGGGGAGGGGGGGCATGGGCAGCTTAGGGCCCCACGATCATTTCCGAGTATCGAGTATGGTCAATGTCTGGTCAATATTCAAGGGGAGGTTTTTAGTTTGTTCCCTAGACCTCCACCAAACTTAAAATCCCCCCCCCCCCCACTGGAGACTCCCTTTAAAGATAAATGTGTACGTTTTTCGGCAGAAAAATGTCCCGACCAAAGGCCGGTTCCTCTAAAATTACGGGCTCGCTTTCACTCGCCAGGAAAAAATCGATATCTAAATGGCACGAAATGTCTTAAACATTGACAGAAATGGGGCGAAAGTTCTTAAAAAATCGACAAACTAATGTGGCGAACGTCTTAAAATCTCAAAAGCAATGGGGCTAAACCTGAGAGAGAAAGAGGAGCCCCCCATTAAAACTTCTGAGTGGCCGGGCAGACCTTTGATCATGTGGATTATACAGGGGGCCATAGGAAGCTTCGGGACGCGCGATCATCTTATTTGAATGGTGACTGATAGGTAACTCTTGGTTTTAACTCCTTGTAACTCTCCCCCCTCCTCCTCCCCCCAATTCCATACCACCCCCCCCTCCCCTCTCCTAGCTACTTCATTCCCCTCCCCTAGCACACGCTTTCACTCTTCCCCTTTCCCTTCCTAGCCCCTCCCTTCCCTCTCCTAACTCAACTCTTCCCTTCTTGTCCTCCTCTTTGTTCTTTCCTCCACATTCCTTCCCCTTCCCATCTCAGCCCCCTCTCTCTCTCCCCCTCCCACTCTCCATCTCAGACCCCCTCTCCCTCCCCTTCCCATCTCAGCCCCCTCTCTCTCTCCCCCTCCCATCTCAGCCTCCCTCTCTCCATCTCAGACCCCCTCTCTCTCCCCTTGCCATCTCAGTCCCCCTCTCTCCCTCCCTTCCCTCTCTCCACCTCAGACCCCCTCTCCCTCTCCTTGCCATCTCAGTCCCCCTCTCTCCCTCCCTTCCCTCTCCCATTTCAGGCCCCCTTCTCATCTCAGCCCCCTCCCCGCTTGCCATCTCAACCCACCCATCCCCCTTCACATTTACATAATTCCTGGTCTTCGGTCTTCCTGTAGAGCCATTCCTTCCTGCTTCTTTCATTTAGTATTCATCACATTTTTTACAGCTTTCTTGTATTTATTATTCATCAAATTATTTGCTGCTTACTCCATGCTCTGCTTCCTTCGTTCTTGTATTAATTATATTCTTCACTGCTTCCTTCGTTCTTGTATTCATTACATTCTTCACTGCTTCCTTCGTTCGTTATTCATTACATTCTTCACTGCTTCCTTCGTTCTTGTATTCATTACATTCTTCACTGCTTCCTTCGTTCGTTATTCATTACATTCTTCACTGCTTCCTTCGTTCTTGTATTCATTACATTCTTCACTGCTTCCTTCGTTCTTGTATTCATTACATTCTTCACTGCTTCCTTCGTTCGTTATTCATTACATTCTTCACTGCTTCCTGCGTTCTTGTATTCATTACATTCTTCACTGCTTCCTTCGTTCTTGTATTCATTACATTCTTCACTGCTTCCTTCGTTCGTTATTCATTACATTCTTCACTGCTTCCTTCGTTCTTGTATTCATTACATTCTTCACTGCTTCCTTCGTTCTTGTATTCATTACATTCTTCACTGCTTCCTTCGTTCGTTATTCATTACATTCTTCACTGCTTCCTTCGTTCGTTATTCATTACATTCTTCACTGCTTCCTTCGTTCGTTATTCATTACATTCTTCACTGCTTCCTTCGTTCGTTATTCATTACATTCTTCACTGCTTCCTTCGTTCGTTATTCATTATATTCTTCACTGCTTCCTTCGTTCGTTATTCATTCCATTCTTCACTGCTGTATATAAACTGTCGAAATTATACCTCTTAAGCCGATGTCACACGAGGGCATTTTTTTTTTTTTTTTTTTTGCATTGGAATCGAAAACTAGAATGAATATAAATTACGTTATGTGGCTGAATTCTGATAACACTTAAACTTTGAAGTTGCCAGACTACAATTGCTCTTAAACCAGAAATATTGATCGAAAAAACGCTTGTGTGACACCGCCTTTACAGCTGACTATGTGTTAAAATACCTATTATAATGAAACACAAAATAAGTACCTTGTTGATATGGCAACACGTGATCACATCATGGATGGATCTGAAAGGATAATGTTACCTTAAGGGGAGGTTTTTAGTTTGGTCTCTAGATATCCATCAAGCTTAAGATTACACCCCTTTGAGCCCCTTTCAGGATAAATTTGTACATTTTTCGGTAGAAAAATGTCCCGGCTGAAAGCCGGTTCCTCTTAAATAACAGGCTCGCTATCGCTCGCCAGGATAAAATCGACACCTAAATGGCACGAAAGGTCTTAAAATTGACAGAAATGGGTCGAAAGTTCTTAAAATCGTCAAAAAAATGGGGCGAACGTCTTAAAATTAGAAAAGCAATGGGGCTAAACATGAGGGAGAAAGGAGTCAAGAAAAAAATCCCTCAAGTGGAAATCTCCCCTTAAATATATTGCCACCAAAACAGTGAATGGAATAATAGACAAAATAAAGCTCTACAGACTAATTAGACGCTATTTATACATTGCCTTAGCTCTATTAACCCTTTCAACACGATGATGTCATTTTCATCTTGTTCTGTTTACCGTTAGACGATTTTCTTTGGCTTCTAATGCAACTCTAGGACGCAAAGGGGTAAGTGCAATCTAAATAACATGGCAGACTATCATAGGTTCTTCTTAAATTTGTTTTTTCTTCTATGTGAATGAGGGAGACAAAAGGCATAACTGTGAATGAGGGAGACAAAAGGCATAACTGTGAATGAGGGAGACAAAAGGCATAACTGTGAATGAGGGAGACAAAAGGCATAACAGCCTGCAGCGAGTGCCTCCCCCAGATTTCAAGAGTGACAGGGCCGAAATCAAGGGACGTTCGAGCTAAAATGCCTGGACACACGGAGTTTGAAGCAATCTAAGTCATAGGAAGAGGGAAAGACTGATTCTGGAAGAGAGGTCCAGAGCTCAGCAGTTGAATAGAAGAAAGTCTGAGAATAGCGTTTCACTCTTGGGTTGGAGAGTTGCACAGAGTAGGGGTGGGACTGTGTTGAAAGGCGGGTACTACGCACCCAATACAATCGTCTACATTTAGCCAGAATAAAGGGTAAAAAGGTGTCATCGTGCTGAAGGGTTTAATTGTTGATGTTAGTAAACAATTATATATATGAAACCTAACCCATGACGTCACCAGTGGAGTGTTGTCTTCAAGTTGCCACAGCTAAATAATTCACCTAGTTTTACTGAGATAACAATCGGATAAAAATATGATTAACTTATTGAGACACACACACACGTACACATATATACATAAATAAATATATATACAGTATATATATATATATATATTATATATATATATATATTATATATATATATATATATAAATATATACATATATATATATATTATATATATAATATATTTCTATAATATATATATATATATATATATATATATATATATATATATATATATATATATATATATATATATAATCTGAAGTGATATAGTGGTGAAGATAAGACTAAAGCGAAACAAAGGCATGGGCAGAGAGAGAAAGAAAGTGGAGGATGAGAGACTGTCATTAAGGCTGCATAGTGAATCATACATTAGGGCTGAAAGGCAGCTCATGTGAGAGAGAGAGAGAGAGAGAGAGAGAGAGAGAGAGAGAGAGAGAGAGAGAGAGAGAGAGAGAGATAAGAAAGAGAGAGAGAGAGAGAGAATGAAGAAACTTGAGTATGGGATATCTAGAAAAGTAATATCGAAGAAGCGTCTGGACATGCAATAATATATAATTATTTGAGAATTAAACAGCGTAAAGTATAATAATACACTTTAGCGAACCATTAAACATAAAACAGATGTAGTAGAGCTTAAAACAGAAGTACACTCAATAGACAGACACACATATATACGGTATATATACACACATATATATATATATATATATATATATATATATATATATATATTAAAACATTATAGACACACATGGAGACAGACAGATAGCTATATAGTTAGAAAGAGAAAACCGAAGAAAAACAAAAAAGAAACAAGACATTTCAATAACAGCAAAATCATATTACAGGAAAAAGAATGAACCTTTAATACTGTACTAAGTTTAGCGCCAGAGAGGGGGAAGGAAGGAAGGGAGAGAGAGAGAGAGAGAGAGAGAGAGAGAGAGAGAGTGAGAGTGAGTGAGTGAGTGAGTGAGTGAGTGAGTGAGTGAGAGAGAGTACAAAGGAGTACAAAGGAAATCAAGCAACAACAGGTCTAGTGACCCTTCTAGGCTGCTTGTCCTCCAAAACACTGAGGATCAAGTGTCCAAACAGTGGTTTAGAGTGGGTAAGGGAACATTGGAAAGGGAACTACTGCCCTGCCACTGACGTGGCAAGACTAGGAAGTTAGTAGGGGACATATGGGTTAGTAACTGAGGGGAGGATAAAATAAAGTTATTCATTTACAAACGCAGTCAGACGCGGGTTTGATGCGAGATATTTGTCTAGGCGGAATTTAAATGAATCAACGGTGATGCAGTCTATAACGTCTCGGGGAAGCCCATTCCACAAGTTGACAACTCGATTGAAGAAGAAATTCTTAGATTCGTGTGAGTTAAAAGATTTACCAATAATTTTGCAACCGTTTCCCCGCGTGTAATTAGATTGGTCGATAGTGAAGTACTTACTACAGTTCATATTGTCGATGCCTTTGATGATTTTGAACACTTGAATTAAGTCACCTCTTAATCTGCGCTGGGTTAAAGGAAATAGATTTAATTCTCTAAGACGCTCTTCGTATGGTTGTTCTTTAGGCTAGGTATCATTTTGTTAACTCTACGTTGAACTCGTTCTAGCTTGTTTATGTCTTTTTGGTAATAAGGGCACCAGCATTGAACGCAGTATTCCAGAAGAGGGCGGACTAAGGAATTGTAAAGGGTTAGGATACGTCTTTGGATTTATGCTCAAATGATCTGCCTATAAAGCCAATTATTTTGTTTGCCTTCTTAACAACTTCTGAACATTGTTGACTCGGTTTTAGGTTACTCGATATTGTTACTCCCAGATCGGTTTCTCTGTTTACATTCTTAAGCTGAGTGCCATTCATCGAATAGTTTGCTTTCTCATTTAGGTATCCGATATGTAGTACTTTACATTTATCCGCATTGAAACTCATTTGCCAAATTTGGGCCCAATGTGACAATTTATCTAGATTGTGTTGCATATCGTCAACTTGATCTTTTGAGAGTACGCTATTTGCAATTTTTGTATCGTCAGCAAATTTTGAGATTGTACAGGTGAGACCCTCATCTATGTCGTTGATATAAATTAGAAAGAGAATTGGTCCTAGTACCGATCCCTGGGGTACCCCGCTACTTACATTGGTCCATTTAGATGCCTTACCGTTTATGACTACTCTTTGCTTTCTGTCGCTGAGCCAATTTTCTATCCATTTCAACACACCGTCTTGTATTCCATGCGCTTTTAGTTTTAGCAGTAAACGTTTGTGGGGAACTTTGTCAAAGGCCTTTTGAAAATCAAGGTATATAATATCTACAGCTTTACTCTCATCGTAGAGGTTGAGGATATCGTGGAAGAAGTCTAAGAGGTTTGTTAAACAGGAACGTTTTTTACGAAAGCCGTGTTGAGTATCTTTAAGTATGTTATTTTCCTCTAAGTGATTTACGAGTCTGTCTCTTATGACCGTTTCTAGCATTTTACATACAACTGAGGTTAAGCTAATTGGACGATAGTTACTGGGTAGGGATTTGCTGCCTTTTTTGAATATCGGTGTTACGTTGGCTATCTTCCACTGATCAGGCATAGTTCCAGACTGCAAGGATTTATTGAATAGTAATGTCAGTGGTTTGGAGAGCTCATCCTTAGCTTCCTTTAGAACTCTAGGCGAGAGAGAGAGAGAGAGTGAGTGAGTGAGTGAGTGAGTGAGTGAGTGAGTGAGTGAGTGAGTGAGTGAGTGAGTGAGAGTGAGTGAGTGAGTGAGTGAGTGAGTGAGTGAGTGAGAGAGAGAGAGAGAGAGAGAGAGAGAGAGAGAGAGTGAGAGTGAGAGAGAGAGAGAGAGAGAGAGAGAGAGAGAGAGAGAGAGAGAGAGAGAGCGAGAGCGAGAGAGAGAGGAAGGAACAGGGAAAGGGAAAGAGGGAGGACAAAATGAAGGAAGAAGAAAGTGTCGGGAGTAAGAGCAGAATGAAAGGAAGGAAGGCAGGAAGGAAGGACAGGTGAGAGGGAGTGGAGGAGGAAGGAAGGAAGGAAGGATGAAAGGAAGACAGAAGACAAAAGCAAAAGGAAAGGTGTAGGGAAGGAAGGTAAATGGAGAAGATAAGGAGAGAGAGAGAGAGAGAGGAAGAGAGGAATGAACGGGGGGAGGGGGGGAGGGGGGGGGCGGGGGGGTATCTGGCCGAGTGGGAGGAGAAGGGAGAGGAAGAGAGGAAGAAAGAAGAGAGGAGGATTACATCACAGGGAGGGGAAGGAAGGGGTTAAGGGGAGATATCTATTTGAGAGATTTTTTTCTTGACTCCTTTCTCCCTCATGTTTAGCCCCATTGCTTTTCTAATTTTGAGACGTTCGCCCCATTATTTTGACGATTTTAAGAACTTTCGACCCATTTCTGTCAATTTTAAGACCTTTCGTGCCATGTAGGTGTCGATTTTATCCTGGCGAGCGATAGCGAGCCTGTAATATAAGAGGAACCGGCTTTCAGCCGGGACATTTTTCTACCGAAAAATGTACAAAATTATCTTGAAAGGGGGTCTAGGGGGAGTAATTTTAAGCTTGATGGAGGTCTAGGGAATCAACTAAAAACCTCCCCTTAATGAAACAAGATAGTGTCGGTGAGAGGGGGAGAGAGAGTCCCAATATAGCCCACCCACCAACCCACCAGGTAAGGGAGGAGCACTAACGATTACCTAACACAATACACCTGTTTACTGATGACGTCACGGATATCCTGCCCCCGTTCTCCCTAGACCTCCATCAAGCTTAAAATTACACCCCTAGAACCCCCCTTCCAAGATAAATTTGTACATTTTTCGGCAGAAAAATGTCCCGGCCTAAGGCCGATTCCCCCTTAAAATACAGGCTCGCTATCGCTCGCCAGGAAAAAATCGACACCTAAATGGCACGAAATATCCGAATATTGACAAAGAAATGGGTCGAAAGGTCTTAAGTTGCCAAACTAATGGGCCGAACGTCTTAAAACCTCAAAAGCAACGGGGCTAAACATGAGGAAGAAGGGGACCCGCTAGGGGAGAGGAGGAGCGCTAACGAACGATTTACCTAACGCAACAATACACCTGTTTACTGATGACGTCACGGATATGCCAAGGGGGCGGGGGGGAGGGGGGGGCGGGGAACAGTAGACTTATGGAGATATTATTATATATTTGTACATTAACGCGTTTATATTGATCATTAAAGAAAAATAACGTAACGATCAAGCCGTTTCGACTCTATGCGGAGACCTCGTCCGGTGCCACAGGTGAGACAGACGCCACGACGAAGGTAGATATTGTTACAGTATGGTGAAGTTAAGAGGAGATTTTCCACTTGGAGGATTTTTTTCTGAACCTCTTTCTCCCTCATGTTTAGCTCCATTGCTTGTGAGATTTAAAGACGCTTGCCCCATTAGTTTGGCGATTTTAAGAGCCTTCGCCCCATTTCTGTCAATTTTAAGACCATTCGTGCCATTTATGTGTCGATTTTTTCCTGGCGAGCGATAGCGAGCCTGTAATTTAAGGGGAACCGGCCTTCGGCCGGGAAATTTTTCTACCGAAAAATGTACAAATTTATCTTGAAAGGGGGTCTAGGGGGAGCAATTTTAAGCTTGATGGAAGTCTAGGGAATCAACTAAAAACCTTCCCTTAAGTTACATTATGACAAACTAAAAGGACTGCTAGAATAGGTTACTACATATGAATAATGCTTAAGGGAGAGATATGTCGCTTGATGGACTCCTTTCTCCTTCATGTTTAGCCCCAATAGTTTTCAGATTTTTAGACGTTCGGCCGATTAGTTTGGAGATGTTAAGACCTTTTACACCATTTCTTTGTCAATATTAAGACCTTTCGTACAATTTAGGTGTTGATTTGTTTTCCTGGCGAGCGATAGCGAGCTTGTAATAATAGTAGTAACCGGCCTTCTGCCGGGACATTTTTCTATCGAAAAATGTACAAATTCATCTTGAAGAGGGAACTTGGGGTTTAATTTTAGGTTTGATGAGGGCAGCCCTATGAGAGTCTCATAATGTGGCTCGATGGTCCGGTTAAACTACTGTATTTAATAATAATAATAATAATAATAATAATAATAATAATAATAATAAGTTTGATGGAGGTCTAGGGAGGAAACTCGAAAAACACTAAAAAGATAGACAAAAAGCCAATAAACACGCCCCTCCTCCCCCCCTAAAAGGTCAGGTTGAGAAGAAATACTGCCACAACACTTAGATGCCCTCATGTACTGTACTTCCGATAGGGTCTGCTACGTTACCTGATATACGTACCGCTTGGGTTCGAACCCACTCTGTTACTATATATACTGTATATCTTGGCTTAAGGGGAGGTTTCTAGTTTGTTTCCTACTCCTACAGCAATCTAAAAATGTCACCCCCTTGACCCCCTTTCAAGATAAATTTGTACATTTTTCGGTAGAAAAATGTCCCGGCCGAAGGCCGATTACTCTTAAATTACAGGCTCGCTATCGCTCGCCAGGATAAAATCGACACCTAAATGGCACGAAAGGTCTTAAAATTGACAGAATGGGGCGGAAATTCTTAAAAATCACCAAACTAATGGGGCAAACGTCTTAAAATCTCAAAAAGCAATGGGGCTAGACATGAGGGAGAAAGGGGTCAAGAAAAAAGTCCCTCAAGTGGAAATCTCCCCTTAAGGAGGGGATGCCCGTATTTATTGGCTTATTTATGCATATTTTTATAATTTTTTTAGTTTCCTCCCTAGACCTCCATCAAGCTTATACAAACACCCGCCCAAGACCCTACTTTAAGATAAATTTGTACTTTTTTCGATAGACAAATGTTCCGGCCGAATGCCGATTCCCCTTAAAATACAGGAAAAAATCGAAACCTAAATAAGACGAACAGTCTTAATATTGACTACAAAATGGGGCGAAAGGTCTTAAAATCGCCAAACTAATTGGCCGAACGTTTTAAAATATGAAAACTAATGGGGCTAAGCATGAGGAAGGTGGGACCATAAAAAACGACCCACCCCCCTTGCATACTTAGCTTTCAATATAATATGTATAACAGAAGTACACATTATGATCTCGTAATGGACAAAGAAAGACATTGAGAATATTGCTCGCTCAAGAAAGGTTTCCCTTGTGAACTTCCTGCCTCGTTAACCACGGAAAGTTTACTCGCTCGGCAAAGGTATGTCCGACTCAACTTTTAATTCCCATTTTATAATATGCATAAGATATTTCTGTTCCTCTGGGTAAAAGGGAATGTGACGTCATAATATTATATATACACAAACACACATAGTCACACACACACACACACACACACACACACACCTACACACATATATATATATATATAATAATAATAATAATAATATTAAAGACCCAAGTTAGTAGATGCGAGAGATCTGAGTATATTGACATACAATATAATAGGATGGGAGAGAGGTATCCTGGACAGGATTCGAACCCACAGTCTTGTCCAAAGGGAACAATTGTCCGGGGTTCAGTTGTCCAAAGGGAACAATTGATGGCCACTTCTGAACTAGCGCCAGAGCTACGACTGTCGATCAACAATACTCAACATCTACATTCTAGGACATGCATAGTTTATCACGAATTCTTGTGATAATACATTTGTTTATTATACAGGACACGACTACACTGAGTGCTTTTACAATATATGATAGCTTATGATAACATATTTCTGAAGGAGAGGGAGGGTGGAGAGTTCTGCAATGTCGTTTTCTAAAATGCCTAGGTCGCAAACAAGTCCGGGCAAAGTTTGGTAGCGAGAATTGTCTGAACATCAATTTGTACTTCCATATCCCCAGAATAAATATTATAAGTTAATTAACCCAGACAAGAAATGTACTGCAGAATCTTCTTGTACAATTACTGACCCTTCTGTACCGGTGACGTCTTAACCCCTTCTGTACCGGTGACGTCTTAACCCCTTCTGTACCGGTGACGTCTTAACCCCTTCTGTACCGGTGACGTCTTGCTAATTATATTCTAGTTGTATTTACAGGATTTTGTGCAGCTTAAGAAGGATCTGTGGTAGTAAAAGGGGTAAAGTGAGATAGTTCCAGCCTGTTAATTGCTGGAAGCCCTTTGTAAATTGGATATAATCGTCTAATAGTAGCCAGAATAAAGTTAAAAAGACGTCACCGGTACAGTCGCGCTAATAAGTCATGTCTCAGCTGTCATTACGCCTAGCTCGCTCTGTGCTGTATTAATGTCTGTCAGATGTTGAATAGGGTGGATAAGTGTATACACATGTCTGTATGTCTCACTCGAAATGAATAAATCAAGTTTAGATATTGCTGTGACCAATTATTGTTGATCAAAATATACTTGGTGCCGAGACATCACTTATTAGCGCGAGTGTACACAAGGGGTAAGTGAAGAACATTAGGAGGAGCAATATTGTTAATGGTGGGTTGTTTGTGGTTGTCAGGGGGAGAGAGAGAGAGAGAGAGAGAGAGAGAGAGAGAGAGAGAGAGAGAGAGAGAGAGAGAGAGAGTGTGTGAGAGAGAAAAAAAATCAACACATGAAAGATATATACAGTATATATATATATATATATATATATATATATATATATATATATATATATATATATATATATATATATATATATATATATATAAAAGGATAGACCACACAGACACCGAGAATGAAATGGTTAAAATCAAAATAATTGGAAATAACATAACGGAAAATAGGGAGATTAGGATTTACTTATGTATATCATAAATGTAAGCTACATTTATCTATCCTGAGGTAACATATGCTACGCTGCACTCACCCATGGCTCTAATTTCCTTGTATTAACCGTTTAGAATCAACATAAAGAGTAATCCATATAGCTCTCACAAACACCTCATCCTCCTTTTCATTTCACTAAACTTAACAATCACACCACACTTCTTTCCAATACAACAACATTATGTACAGTCGAGGTTAATAAGTGTTGTCAAATATTTCACAAAGTTTCTACCACTGACTAATACTCTGAGGGATAAGCACTTTTCCCAATAACTATAAAGATACTAATAACACTTGTTGAGCGAAAACCACTGGAATATATGACAACACTTATTACCCGGGCGTTTCCGCACCCTCCTTAGCTCCCTGCCTTGGAGTGGCTTCGGTCACCCGGGCTTTGTTAGTGGTAAGCAGGGAGGATTTTGTGGGGCGCTCGTTTATGGCCTTGGCCTTGCTCGAGACTTTGGGGCTGTTCGGCCAGACAGCCTGGGGAACAACAACAACAACAACACTTATTACCCCCGATTGTACCTTGAATTCGGCAGATCCACTCCATAACAAATATGATACAATATTACTCACAATATTAATGCAATGGAAACAGTCGGGGTGTTTTATGGCATGTCTATGGGTTGTTTAGTAATGTACTGTATCTAAGGACAACAGAAATTCAAGTCCTACAATGTCTTCCCTTGGCTCATCAGATTCGAACCCAGGACTTTTTGGCTACTACCATAACAGCAAGACTACTCCAACAACATCCACCCTTTCAAGATTCAATTACGCATATATTTTCTGTTTTCTGGCTATTAATAGACGATTTTATTGGGATTATGAACGGTATATGGACGTCAGAGGGTTAATTGAGATGGTCTTTACTCTGATCATTCTCACAGAACCTTTACTTAGCTGTACAAATTCGACTCAGATGGCCAGAATAAACTGTTAAAACGTGTCATGACCCTCAAGGGGTTAATAGTTAATCAGATGTTATAATATGGACAGTATGTATAGGTATATAAGTAAGTGGGTACATATCTATCTATATATATATATATATATATACTATACAGTATATACTGTATATATATACTAATAGTAATAGAAGGATAGCCAAGAGAAATAGAGCAGCAAGAGGACAGACATAACGAGGATAAAGAGGAGGAGGAGAAGGAGGAAGGGGGAGGAGGAGGAAGAGGAAGCTGCCATGATAAAAGAGATGAGAGAGAACTTGAATTGGCCCTCCATAAAGAAAATGGACCTAATTTATCATGATTTGTTCTCCACTTTTAAAACAAGAGAGAACCCCGAGCATCACACACACACACACACACACACACACTCGCTCACTCTTTTTCTCTCTTTCTCTGCTGTAGGCTTAATGGTCTCTGCGTATTTTACAAGGTAATATTTGAGAGTAGTCAATATTTTTCCTTCCACATGGTAAACAAAAATGCTGAAATAATATATATACAGTATATATATATATATATATATATATATATATATATATATATATATATATATATATATATATATATATATATATATATATATATATATATATATATAATGTTACATTTTTATGATGATTAAGGTTATACCGTCTCGTCAGGGTTGAGGACTGCGTTTTCCTCTATTCCTCCGTTCCCCTCTCTCTCTCTCTCTCTCTCTCTCTCTCTCTCTCTCTCTCTCTCTACTCTTTACTTATTCACTCCCGGACCTGTGTTTTATATGCCTTCCTTGACATTCCTTTACCGAGGCTTTTCTCCGAGAATAAAGCCGCTGTCACACGAGCGCTTTCTCCGTCAATTTTCTATGAGCAAGTTTTTTCTCGTATTATTTCGGGACATTTTGGCACTGGTATCGGTAACTAGACTGAAGGTAGAGTATGTTAGGCGGCTGCATTTTGATAAAGTGTATTTTCTTAAGCTTCCAGACCATAATTGCCAGTAGAAATTGCTCGAAAAAAGGTTCGTGTGGCTCCGGCTTAACACTGTCTAATGAGAGTCGGAATATATTCTCAACAACCTTTCATTGCAAGCCAGTATTTTTCGAGATAAAACTCCACCCTTTGATTACGAGAGATAATATTCCCTAAGCCATAAATAGTACTGTAATCTAATATTAGCCAGATGACAAAATAGTCGTTGTTATTAATAAATTCTGATTTTACCTTGCATCAAACGATTATAATTCATTATAAAAGGAGACAAAAGGCAAGCTCCCAGTAACAAGTGTCTCCCCCAAAGTTGAAATTAGTGATAGGGGATCAAATTCAAGGTACGTTGGTGTCAAAATGTCTGGACACCCGGACCTTGAAGCAGATTAAGTCATAGGATGAGGGAAAGACAGATAAAGCTCCAGAGCTTACTTGTTTAGTAGAATAAAGACTGGGAAAATCAGTTCACTCTTGGGTTAGAAAGTTGAACAAAATATGGGTGGGAATGTGTTGAAAGACGGGTGCCTCCAACTCTCCGTAAATAAAAGATATGCACTGAGAAAGCTCAGAAGAACACTGATTATTGTAATAGCGGTAGAAAAGTGAAAGAGTTGCAACATTGCGCTGTATAGAGATTAGAGAGATTGTAGGGAATTAGTTAGAGGAGGAGAGTTGATGAAACGAAACGCTTATGACTCTACCCTTTCGAGAAGTGTGGCATGGATGGAGCCTCTCCACACAGGCGAACAATATCCAATAGATAGGCGCATTCTGCCCCTGTACAAAGCAAGAAGCTGTGCGGGGGTGTAGAACCCACGGAGTCAGTTGAGCAACCCTAACTTCTGGGAAGCTGTTTTAGCAAGAGTGGTAATATGATTTTTCCAAAGAGAAGACGAAGGTTGATTTGTGTATTGTTGAAGAGTAAGGGATAGTCGTATTAAAGATTGTAATGGGTAGATAGATGAAACAATTGGGTTTTGGAAGCATTAAGGGGGGTGACCTGTTTTTTGTTATTTCTGTCCTTTTCTCTCTTTCTCTGGCTTGATACCATTTTGCCCCATTCAGCCAACTATTTTAAGACGTTTATCCCCATCTAGGTGTCGATTTCTTCCTGGCGAGCGATAGCGAGCCAGCATTATATGAAGAAATCCGGCTTCGCCGGAGACATTTTTATATCGAAAAATGTACAAATTTAGCCTGCTGTCAAACAAATATAAAAAATATGCTGGCTCGCTACCGCTCACCAGTAAAAAATTGACACCTGGATGGGGATAAACGTCTTAAAACAGTAGGCTGAATGGGGCCAAATTAATACAAGCCAGAGAAAGATAGAAAAGGACAGAACAAATATAGGTCACCCCCCTTAAAAGTAACAACATTTTCTCTGCCCCAATCCGAAATAGTTGAAGGATCAGAATATAGGCGTGCTGTGGCTTCATCACGGCGTGAGTGTTGGATTACGAATGGTCTTAAGGGGAGATATCCACTTGAGGGATTTTTTCTTTACCCCTTTCTCCCTCATGTTTAGCCCCATTGCTTTTGAGATTTTAAGACGTTCGCCCCATTAGTTTGGCGATTTTAAGAACTTCACCTCATTTATGTCACTTTTAAGACCTTTCGTCCCATTTAGGTGTCGATTTTTTCCTGGCGAACGATAGCGAGCCTGTAATATAAGAGGAACCGGCCTTCGGCCGAGACATTTTTCTACCGAAAAATGTACAAATTTATCTTGAAAGGGGGTCATGGGGGTGTAATTTCAAGCTTGATGGAAGTCTAGGAAACACACTAAAAACCTCCCCTTAAATTTGACAAAGAAATGGAGCGAAAGGTTTTAAAATAGCTAAACTAATGGGGCGAACGTCTTCAAATATCTAAATGCATAGTTCTAAACATGAGGGAGAAAGGGGTCCAGAAAAAAAAAACGCCACCTAAAAAGTCGACTAGTTCCCAATTAAATCATGCTATCATTTTGAGGGATGGGTGCTACTATATCTTGTAGTAACCCCTTCACTACTGGTGGCATCCTTTTCATCATATTCTGGCAACTATTAGACGATTTAATTAAACTTAGGAAAGACTTCTAGCAATTAGAATGCTACGGTGTATTTCAACTAATTCTTTTAGCTACCCTATATCCTTCCAAAGCTTCATAAAAGTGTCTTAACCCTTTCACGCTCATATGACGGAGAGGTTGCCAGATTAGCAATAAGAAATAGAGTTCTCTCACTCTTATAATTACCTCTCCAAAATTAGTTTTCTGCCCACAGCTAACTCAAAGACAACTGAAAAGGTTGAAGTAACTAAACTAAAGATTTCTAAATACCCCTGATGGTAACAAAGGCTTTAAAGTATCCCCAATAGGCTCAAAATCGCGTCATATGTCAGAGAGGGTTAATGTAGCTGAAATTAAATAATAATATACGTCACCGGTACTGAAAGGGTTGAAAATGGCTATGGATGAGGAAAAGCAGCAAGAGTTAAGGGCAGGTCTCCACTTGAGGGATGGTTTTCTTGACCCCTTTCTCCCTCATGTTTAGCCCCATTGCTTTTGATATTATAAAATGTTTACCCCACTAGTTTAGCGATTTTAAGAACTTTCACCCCATATTAAGACCTTTCGTGCAATTCAGGTGTCTATTTTATCCTGGCGAGCGATAGCGAGCCTGTAATTTAAGAGGAATCGGCCTTCGGCCGGGACATTTTTCTACCGAAAAATGTAAAAATGTATCTTGAAAGGGACTCGAGGGGGTGTAAGTTTAAGGTTGATGGAGGTCTAGGGAACAAACTAAATACCTCCCCTTAAATACCGCCATAATGAAGGCGACATTAATTCAAGCGGATAATAGTGTTCACGCAATGTATATTTGTAATGGAAATCTGGATCTCTGATCAAACACATCCCTATAAATCCCTCCCCTACCTTCCCTCGTCTAACATGTAAACGAATGAGGTCAATATATGTCAACTACATCCCCCATATAAACTACCCTTCCTCCACACTGACTTCAAAGGAAAGGCCACCTCTCTCATCTTTTAGGTCATTAAAGGGGGAGGATTGATTTTTCTGCCACCATTCTCCCTCGTGTTTAGCCCCATTAGTTTTAAGACGTTCGATCCATCTGTTTAACGATCTTAAGGCCTTTTGTGCCATTCAGATGCCAATATTTTTCCTGGCGAGCGATAGCGAGCCTGTAATTTAGGAGGAACCGGCCTTCGGCTGGGAAAAATGTATATGTACAAATTTATCTTGAAAGGGAGTCTAGAGGGTGTTTAAAAAAAATTGTTGTTGAAAGTCTAGCGAGGAAACTAACTAACTAACTAACTAACTAACTAACTAACTAACTAACTAACTAACTAACTAACTAACTAACTAAATAGACCAACAAATACCCTACCCCCTTAAGAGCTACTTGTGTCGTATAATCACTGATAAACGGAGATGGTAACACATGAATCAACCTAATGACTATGTAACTAAATGAAGTAAGAGGCAGTAATATTTATATATAATACTAAGACACATTAATGAATACTGGAAGAGGGATGCATTAGTTTGTTGTGTGTGTATCTAAACTGCACACCCGATTCTGCAAATTTCCTTCCATTATTCTCGTTGAGGCTAGACCTTTCCACAGCATGGCAAAAGATCTTATGGTTGTAAGCTTTAAATTTGAAGATTTGTACACGAGCGAGAGAGAGAGAGAGAGAGAGAGAGAGAGAGAGAGAGAGAGAGAGAGAGAGAGAGAGAGAGAGAGAGAGAGAGAGAGAGAGAGAGATCTTTTAATCCTACCACCATATACTTTACAATTAAACATAAATACATACACACATACATACATACATACCTTCTCACAATTCTTGGTGACGACATTAGTTTTGATGAAAAAGGACACCATTAAAGTGGGTGTTTTTCTGGACCTCCTTCTCCCTCATGTTTAGCCCTGTTATGTTTTGAGATTCCCATTCTTGCAATACTCTCCACCCCTCGCGTTTTATCTCTCTCTATCTCGCTCTCTCTCTCTCTCTGTACCAGGTGTGTGTTCAATACAGGTGGGGTAGGCAGTAATGAACCCTTCCACCAACCTGCTCTCTCTCTCTCTCTCTCTCTCTCTCTCTCTGTACCAGGTGTGTGTTCAATACAGGAGGGGTAGGCAGTAATGAACCCTTCCACCAACCTGCTCTCTCTCTCTCTCTGTACCAGGTGTGTGTTCAATACAGGAGGGGTAGGCAGTAATGAACCCTTCCACCAACCTGCTCTCTCTCTCTCTCTGTACCAGGTGTGTGTTCAATACAGGTGGGGTAGGCAGTAATGAACCCTTCCACCAACCTGCTCTCTCTCTCTCTCTCTGTACCAGGTGTGTGTTCAATACAGGTGGGGTAGGCAGTAATGAACCCTTCCACCAACCTGCTCTCTCTCTCTCTCTGTACCAGGTGTGTGTTCAATACAGGTGGGGTAGGCAGTAATGAACCCTTCCACCAACCTGCTCTCTCTCTCTCTCTCTCTGTACCAGGTGTGTGTTCAATACAGGTGGGGTAGGCAGTAATGAACCCTTCCACCAACCTGCTCTCTCTCTCCCTGTACCAGGTGTGTGTTCAATACAGGTGGGGTAGGCAGTAATGAAGCCTTCCACCAACCTGCTCTCTCTCTCTCCCTGTACCAGGTGTGTGTTCAATACAGGTGGGGTAGGCAGTAATGAACCCTTCCACCAACCTGCTCTCTCTCTCTCTCTCTGTACCAGGTGTGTGTTCAATACAGGTGGGGTAGGCAGTAATGAACCCTTCCACCAACCTGCTCTCTCTCTCTCTCTGTACCAGGTGTGTGTTCAATACAGGTGGGGTAGGCAGTAATGAAGCCTTCCACCAACCTGCTTTATCTCTCTCTGTACCAGGTGTGTGTTCAATACAGGTGGGGTAGGCAGTAATGAACCCTTCCACCAACCTGCTCTCTCTCTCTCTGTACCAGGTGTGTGTTCAATACAGGTGGGGTAGGCAGTAATGAACCCTTCCACCAACCTGCTCTCTCTCTCTCCCTGTACCAGGTGTGTGTTCAATACAGGTGGGGTAGGCAGTAATGAACCCTTCCACCAACCTGCTCTCTCTCTCCCTGTACCAGGTGTGTGTTCAATACAGGTACAAAGGAGTACAAAGGAGTACAAAGGAAATCAAGCAACAACAGATCTAGTGACCCTTCTAGGTTGCTTGTCCTCCAAAACACTGAGGATCAAGTGTCCAAACAGTGGTTTAGAGTGGGTAAGGGAACATTGGAAAGGGAACTACTGCCCTGCCACTAACGTGGCAGGACTAGGAAGTTAGTAGGGGACATATGGGTTAGTAACTGAGGGGAGGATAAAGTTATTCATTTACAAACGCAGTCAGTCGCGGGTTTGATGCGAGATATTTGTCTAGGCGGAATTTAAATGAATCAACGGTGCTGCAGTCTATAACGTCTCGGGGAAGCCCATTCCACAAGTTGACAACTCGATTGAAGAAGAAATTCTTAGATTCGTGCGAGTTAAAAGATTTACCAATAATTTTGCAACCGTTTCCCCGCGTGTAATTAGATTGGTCGATAGTGAAGTACTTACTACAGTTCATATTGTCGATGCCTTTGATGATTTTGAACACTTGAATTAAGTCGCCTTAATCTGCGCTGGGTTAAAGGAAATAGATTTAATTCTCTAAGACGCTCTTCGTATGGTTTGTTCTTTAGGCTAGGTATCATTTTGGTAACTCTACGTTGAACTCGTTCTAGCTTGTTTATATCTTTTTGGTAATAAGGGCACCAGGATTGAACGCAGTATTCCAGAAGAGGGCGGACTAAGGAATTGTAAAGGGTTAGGATAACTTCTTTGGATTTATGCTCAAATGACCTGCCTATAAAGCCAATTATTTTGTTTGCCTTCTTAACAATTTCTGAACATTGTTGACTCGGTTTTAGGTTACTCGATATTGTTACTCCCAGATCAGTTTCTCTGTTTACATTCTTAAGCTGAGTGCCATTCATCAAATAGTTTGCTTTCTCATTTAGGTATCCGATATGTAGTACTTTACATTTATCCGCATTGAAACTCATTTGCCAAATTTGGGCCCAACATGACAAATGACAGGTGGGGTAGGTAGTAATGAACCCTTCCACCAACCTGCTCTCTCTCTCTCCCTGTACCAGGTGTGTGTTCAATACAGGTGGGGTAGGCAGTAATGAACCCTTCCACCAACCTGCTCTCTCTCTCTCTCCCTGTACCAGGTGTGTGTTCAATACAGGTGGGGTAGGCAGTAATGAACCCTTCCACCAACCTGCTCTCTCTTTCTCTCGGGGTGGACTTATTTTCTTTCACCTTTCTCTGTTAACATTTATATTTCTGCCTATTTGCCATTTTGTGTGTGTGTATGTTAGAGAGACTGTGTATGTATGTATGTATGTATGTATGTATGTATGTATGTATGTGTGCTTTTATAATTATGTATATAAGTATTTTTGTGTTCGTAGGTGTCTGCATTTACGTGTGTGTGTGTACTGTATATATATATATATATATATATATATATATATATATATATATATATATATATATATATATATATATATATATATATATAGTATATAACGTGATATCTCCTTACAATACTTACAGTATATTCTGTACGCTCACCACTGCACATAATTGCATCTCTCGCTCGCTCTCGCTCTCTCTCTCTCTCTCTCTCTCTCTCTCTCTCTCTCTCTCTCTCTCTCTCTCTCTCTCTCAAACACATACAAATACACACCCTCACACATATACCCCCCCTCCCCCACCCCCTCAGAGCTCAGCCCACACACACTCAAAACAAAAAACTGTTTAGAGAGGCGTGCAAAAATGGATCGCAATAACCCAAGCAAAATACGGGCTCGATTTCGCCGAGTTCATTTCCGCTTCTGTAAATACAATGAGCGAAGGGAACCACTATATGAAAAAAATCGAGATAGAAAATACATAAAAGGAATATAAAAGCACATTGAGCGAAAATATATATAAATTGTGGTGCTATAGAGAATACATAAGGGTAGAACTATATATATGAAGACAATGGTAGTACTATAGCCTACATATAACAACATAAACGAATATACAATTTAAATGAAAAGGAATATATTACGCACAAGACGTACATTGAAGCAATACATTTATAAAACAAACACAGGGAGACGACTAATAAGCAAACACAGGGAGACGACTAATAAACAAACACAGGGAGACGACTAATAAACAAACACAGGGAGACGACTAATAAGCAAACACAGGGAGAGAGACGACTAATAAGCAAACACAGGGAGACGACTAATAAACAAACACAGGGAGACGACTAATAAGCAAACACAGGGAGACGACTAATAAGCAAACACAGGGAGACGACTAATAAACAAACACAGGGAGACGACTAATAAACAAACACAGGGAGACGACTAATAAGCAAACACAGGGAGACGACTAATAAGCAAACACAGGGAGACGACTAATAAAAACAAACACAGGGAGACGACTAATAACAAACACAGGGAGACGACTAATAAGCAAACACAGGGAGACGACTAATAAGCAAACACAGGGAGACGACTAATAACAAACACAGGGAGAGACTAATAAGCAAACACAGGGAGACGACTAATAAACAAACACAGGGAGACGACTAATAAGCAAACACAGGGAGACGACTAATAAACAAACACAGGGAGACGACTAATAAGCAAACACAGGGAGACGACTAATAAGCAAACACAGGGAGACGACTAATAAGCAAACACAGGGAGACGACTAATAAGCAAACACAGGGAGACGACTAATAAACAAACACAGGGAGACGACTAATAAACAAACACAGGGAGACGACTAATAAACAAACACAGGGAGACTAATAAACAAACACAGGGAGACGACTAATAAACAAACACAGGGAGACGACTAATAAACAAACACAGGGAGACGACTAATAAACAAACACAGGGAGACGACTAATAAACAAACACAGGGAGACGACTAATAAGCAAACACAGGGAGACGACTAATAAACAAACACAGGGAGACGACTAATAAACAAACACAGGGAGACGACTAATAAACAAACACAGGGAGACGACTAATAAACAAAGGGAACCACTACATAAAAATTACAAAACACATGAAAAGGAATCACTATATACAGTAAACAAAGAGAGAGAGAGAGAGAGAGAGAGAGAGAGAGAGAGAGAGAGAGAGAGAGAGAGAGAGAGAGAGAGAGAGAGAGAGAGAGAGAGAGAGAGAGAGAGAGAGAGAGAGAGAGAGAGAGAGAGAGAGAGAGAGAGAGAGAGAGAGAGAGAGAGAGAGAGAGAGAGTTAAAACCTCGCCCTTTCTTCGTGGACACATATAATAGCAGTACCGGTAGTAGCAGAGAGAGGGCCATGTTTACATAGGGGATCATTGACACAGTGCCAATATAACACTCGGGGTGCCATTGACCAGATCGGGGACATTGACGTTTGTGGTGGTATAAAACATTTTTTTCACAGAGTCCGTATTGAGTTTCCAGTATTTGTTTTTTAACGTTTCGCCAATGTATACAGCTAATGGAAGTGTGTGTGTGTGTGTGTGTGTGTGTGTGTGTGTGTGTGTGTGTGTGTGTGTGTGTGTGTGTGTGTGTGTGTGTGTGTGTGTGTGTCTGTGTGTCTGTGTGTGTGTGTGTGTGGTGCGTGCGTGCGTGTGTGTTACAATTCTAGCCATATGTACCGAATTAATGTCTCCATAATATTGTCCAGTGTCACTTAACCCTTGATTCCAACAGATCCATTACAATCGTTTAATAATATAATACTTATAACAGAATGAAAGAATGCAATATAATATATATCCCTCACTAGCGCTCGCCCCCCCCTCCCCCCACCCTCCAGCACCCCTTAAAGACTCTCCCCTTTACACACCCACACACACACTCCATTCATACACACCCTACACACTCCATCCCCCTATACACACACACTCCATTCACACACACCCTACACACTCCATCCCCACCCCCTATACACACACACTCCATTCACACACACCCTACACACTCCATCCCCACCCCCTATTCCATTCACACACCCTACACACTCCATCCCCACCCCCATTACACACACACACACACACACTCCACCACGCACCCCTTACCCTCCCTCGCCCCCTCCCAACGCAACCACACACTCCAACCCCTCCCCCAACACACCCACACACGAACCCCCCCCCCCCCCCCCCCCCCCCTCTACACACACAATTTCTGCTAACGCCTCCTTGATAAGATTACGGGCGCGTCTTGCAGTGAGGAGTTTAGTATAATAATGAACTCGGGGCTCGAACAAAAACAACTTAAGGGGGTGTTGGTTTTCTCTGGCCTACCTTCTCCCTCATGTTTAGCCCCATTGGATTTTATATTTTAAGGCGTTCGGCCCATTAGTTAGGCGATTATAAAACTTTACACCCCTTTTCATTGTCAATATTAAGACCATTCGTGCTATTTAGGTGTCGATTTTTTCCTGACGAGCGATAGCGAGCCTGTAATTTTAATAGTAACCGGCCTTCGGCCGGTACAATTTTCTACCGAAAAATTTACAAATTGATCTTGAAGGGGGTCTAGGGTGTGTCTTTTTTTTTACTAGTTGATGGAGGTCTGGGGAGGAAACTAAACAAATAATACAAAGATGAACCAATAAGCAAATAAATACCCCCATATCCCCTTAAATGAGTGGGGTGTTTTCCTCTGGACTCCCTTCTCCCTCATGTTTTGCCCCATTAGTTTTGAGGTTATAAATCCAGATGGCGTTATGTTTTATTGGAATATGATTAATCAGTACCAGATACAAATAAAGCACCCACAACGTCATACACAGTTAGGCACAATAATATGCAGAAAGAAGTCATGATATACAATTTCTGTTTCATTTGTCTGGCTTCCCTCACTGTTTCTATTTGTGTCTCACCTACACAGCGAGTTGTTGTTGTTGGCCTTGGCCTTGCTCGGGACCTTGGGGCTGCTCGGTCAGACAGCCTGGGGAACAGCAACAACAACAACACAGAGAGTAAGCCATCTAGCTCTCACAAACACTTTCTCCTCCTATTCACTTCACTAAACTAGACAAGCAAAGCAATGTAAGAAGTTAGCTGCTGTAAATACAACATACATCATTTTCAACTGGCCCAGTGCTAATTGTATTTATGTTATAATAAAATAATAATAAAGTAAGAATAATGGCAAACAATCTACACAGACTTAAGGGGGGTGACCTGCTTTTGGTTATTTCTGTCCTTTTCTCTCTTTCTCTGGCTTGTATCCATTTGGCCCCATTTAGACAACTATTTTAAGACGTTTATCCCCATCTAGGTGTCGATTTCTTCCTGGCGAGCGATAGCGAGCCAGCATTATATGAAGAAATCCGGCTTCGCCGGAGACATTTTTATATCGAAAAATGTACAAATTTAGCCTGCTGTCAAACAAAAATAAAAAATATGCCGACTCGCTACCTCTCACCAGTAAACAATTGACACCTGAATGGGGATAAACGTCTTAAAACAGTAGGCTGAATGGGTCCAAATGGATACAAGCCAGAGAAAGATAGAAAAGTACAGAACCAAAACAGGTCACCCCCCTTAACACACCCACTAGTTTGTTCATGTCTGTCTTTTGTATTTATCATTTTAATATTTGTAAATAGTTTAAACACAAACATACATAAAAGAAGCTCTGGGCCAACTGGACATCTTGCCAACAGTAACCACTTTCTGCAATATAAGATGGTAGCTACTGTAAATATATTGAAGCTACGTACGCCCTTATGCAATGTAAGATATTAGCTACTGCGAATAAATTGAAGGCACGTACCCTCTTCTGCAATTTAAGATATCAGCTAAAAAGAAAAAAAAAAAAAATTAGGCTACATACACCCTTCTGCAATGTACAATGTTTGCTACTGTAAATAAATATGAACGATCTCTCCCAATAGAGAACCCGTGAGAGATGTGCGGCGCCGCTGTGACAACCCGCGCCAATACTTCAAGCGGCAGTACTTCCGGTGTTCAATTGTATACTACGCCAGACCCGAGGCAGCAATATTGTCAACCCGCAGACGCAAACTTTATACCGCGATAGAAAAGCTGCAGTGCGGTGCTCCTGAATAACAAGTGGTGGTGGTGGTGGTGGTGGGGGGGGGGGGGGGGGGGATAGGGGTGGGGGAAGGGTGGTGGTGGTGGTGGTTGTGGTGGCAGTGGTGGGGGGGGGGAGGGTGGTGGTGGTGGTGGTGGTGGTGGTGGTGGTGGTGGGTGGGTGGGTGGGTGGTGGAGGTGGTGGTGGTGGTGGGGGAGATGGAGGAGAGGGTTTGTCTGGTCACTGGCCAACTCTACGGGGTTTCAACATACAAAATGGCTTTGATCCCGAAAACCACGGTCTCCTAACCTAACCTTAAGTCGGTCTTGGTCGAGTTGGTCCTGGTTGAGTCAGTCCTGGTTGAATAGGTCGAGGGTTGAGTCGGTCCTGGTTGAGTCGGTCCCGGTTGAGTCGGTGCTGGTTGAGTCGGTGCTGGTTGAGTAGGTCGTGGTTGAGTCGGTCCCGGTTGAGTCGGTCCTGGTAGACTCGGTCCTGGTTGAGTCGGTCCTGGTTGAGACGGTCCTGGTTGAGACGGTCCTGGTTGAGTCGGTCCTGGTTGAGTCGGTCCTGGTTGAGTCGGTCCTGGTTGAGTCGGTGCTGGTTGAGTCGGTCCTGGTTGAGCTGTGTTTGGCCTCCACTCTGTCTTTGTGTTGAGAACGTCGGAGAAAAAATGGAAAGAAATGCACATCCAAGAACTCTCATTGTCTTGGCAAAAATAAAGTGGTTCTGTGTGTGTGTATGTGTTGTGTGTGTGTGTGTGTGTGTGTATGTGTGTGTGTGTGTGTGTGTGTGTGTGTATGTGTGTGTGTGTGTGTGTGTGTGTGTATGTGTGTGTGTGTGTGTATGTGTGTGTATGTGTATGTGTGTGTGTGTGTTGTCTGTGTGTTTATCTTGTCTGAGTGTTTTGTTTGTTCGCTAGGATGTTTATGTGTCTTGTGTTTTTCTGTTGTGTAGAACATACTTATAAACATGAATATAATCTAACGATCTATTATCAACCCTGTGAGGATTATGACGCGTTTTAGAAGTTTATTCTGGCTATTAATATAGCCACCAAACATCGTGGCTCTTGCATTGGAGAATTTTGTTTTTGTTTACTATATAGTGACCATAGCCACCCTCCATTTGGGACACCCAATCATTTGCAAAATTAATAATGAAGTTAGCGATACAAATATTATCCTGTGTATCATTAATATTGAACACAAACTTGTCATGATCATATTTGGGGGCGTTCAAGAATTGGAGTGTTTAAGAAGGGGGGTGGGGGTGGGAGGGATGGGGAAGTGAGGTTGAGGACAATTTATCAATGGTAGCCCACACTTAATGGGAAACCTTTGGATAGCAAATGAAGGGCCTGACATTTTCGTAGTAATCCATTTATTTACTTTAGACATCTTTTGCGCGCGCGCGCGCACACACACACACACACACACACACACACACACACACACTCTCTCTCTCTCTCTCAGGGGCGAAAACATTACTTTGCGATTCAAAGGGACGCGGATGGTAACGAACGAACAACAACAACCCCCACCTAGTATAAACCTTTCTATGTGGGGTTCCGTGTGAGCAATATGTGAGGTTAGGAGGGCTAGGAAGGGTCCTGAGCATAGCGGAGGGGCTGTGAAGTGTCCAGGGCAGATGGCTTTATGGTGTGTCTCTAGAATACGGTCTGGGCTTACTGGTGCTAAGGTGTGTGGTGTGGTGGAGGTGTGTGGTGTGGTGTGGTGGAGGTGTGTGGTGTGGTGTGGTGCTGGTGTGTGGTGAATGTTCTGGTGGAGGTGTGTGGTGGTGGAGGTGTGTGGTGTGGTGGTGGTGTGTGGTGGATGTGCTGGTGGAGGTGTGTGGTGGTGGAGGTGTGTGGTGTGATGGTGGTGTGTGGTGGATGTGCTGGTGGAGGTGTGTGGTGTGGTGTGGTGCTGGTGTGTGGTGGATGTTCTGGTGGAGATGTGTGGTGGTGGAGGTGTGTGGTGTGGTGGAGGTGTGTGGTGTGGTGGTGGTGTGTGGTGGATGTGCTGGTGGAGGTGTGTGGTGTGGTGTGGTGCTGGTGTGTGGTGGATGTTCTGGTGGAGATGTGTGGTGGTGGAGGTGTGTGGTGTGGTGTGGTGCTGGTGTGTGGTGGATGTTCTGGTGGAGATGTGTGGTGGTGGAGGTGTGTGGTGTGGTGTGGTGCTGGTGTGTGGTGGATGTTCTGGTGGAGGTGTGTGGTGGTGGTGGAGGTGTGTGGTGTGGTGTGGTGCTGGTGTGTGGTGGATGTTCTGGTGGAGATGTGTGGTGGTGGAGGTGTGTGGTGTGGTGTGGTGCTGGTGTGTGGTGGATGTTCTGGTGGAGGTGTGTGGTGGTGGAGGTGTGTGGTGTGGTGGAGGTGTGGTGGTGGTGTGTGGTGGTGGAGGTGTGTGGTGTGGTGGTGGTGTGTGGTGGATGTGCTGGTGGAGGTGTGTGGTGTGGTAGAGGTGTGTGGTGGATGTGCTGGTGGAGGTGTGTGGTGTGGTGGTGGTGTGTGGTGTGGTGGTGGTGTGTGGTGGATGTGCTGGTGGAGGTGTGTGGTGTGGTGGTGGTGTGTGGTGGAGGTGTGTGGTGTGGTGGTGAATGTGCTGGTGGAGGTGTTGTGATGTTGGTGTGGTGGAGGTGTGTGGTGGATGTGCTGGTGGAGGTGTGTGGTGGTGGATGTGCTGGTGGAGGTGTGTGGTGGTGGATGTGCTGGTGGAGGTGTGTGGTGTGGTGGTGGTGTGTGGTGGAGGTGTGTGGTGTGGTGGTGGATGTGCTGGTGGAGGTGTTGTGATGTTGGTGTGGTGGTGGTGTGTGGTGGATGTGCTGGTGGAGGTGTGTGGTGGTGGATGTGCTGGTGGAGGTGTGTGGTGGATGTGCTGGTGGAGGTGTTGTGATGTTGGTGTGGTAGTGGTGTGTGGTGGATGTGCTGGTGGAGGTGTGTGGTGGTGGATGTGCTGGTAGAGGTATGTGTGATGGAGGCGTGTGGTGGTAGATGTGTGTTGTGGTGAAACATAGTGGTATAATCCATTCATTATAAGTAGGCCGGAACTCGTGACCTCTGTAACTCTAAAAGGGCTAGAGCAAATGGACTGTAAATTTTTCCACATCTATTCCCTGGCTGACGCTTCTCAAATGGTAGAAATATCAGTTCAATTACGCTAGTAGTCTTTAAATGATATAGATTAGTTATCGAGAGTTTTGGCCTAATTATAACGAACAAACCACACTAAGATAGCATGGGTGTGTCTGGTGGTAATTGTGTGTGGTGGGGATACATGTTGGTAGTAAGATGGTAGGGGTGTGTGGTGGTAATGGTAGAGAAACATGGTAGTAGTGAGATGGTAGGGGGTGTGGTGGTAAAAGGGTGTGTGGTGGGATGGATTTAAGGTGTCAGGGAAGTGAGGTGTTATGAGGAAAAGTTTGCGAAGAGAGAACCAAGTGAATATGTTAGAATTGTGTTCTTTTATTTAATAGTTTTAATTTTAGTAAGCGTTGTTTCCACATAGCGATTTTGATAATTTAATTTGACTTTATATTGTCCTTGTCCCAATTTTGGTTTGTTTAGTTTGCAAGTTTTACATTTTAAATTATATTATTAAAATACAAACATAATTGCAGTTATACAAGAAATAGGTAGATACAAAAATATATTATTATCCGAGTAAGTTGATGAGTAGTTCGGCAAATCATATTATATTGTTTTCCCCACAGTCCTTTGTGATTGATGTAAGTTTATACAGTATATTATGTACCTATGGAGTAATTTCACATTGTATTTTAGTTAGGCTATAAGGCTTAACAGGGGAGTTTGATTATTTATTGATGTATCTTAGTTTCTTCCCTAGACCTCCATCAAGCCCCCCAAAATACCCCAAAGACCCCCCTTGAAGCTTTTATTTTATTTTTTTTTTTTTTTTGGTAGAAAAATACTGCGGCCAATCGCCGGTTTCTCCTAAATTACAGCCTTGCCATTGCTTGCCAGGAAAGATATGGACACCTAACTGGCACGAAAGGTTTTAAAATTGACAAAGAAAGAGGGCAAAACGTCTTAAAATCGCCAAGGGTAAGGGTGGTACAGTAAGAAGGGTAGGGGGTGAGGGGGTTATAGTGAGGGGGGTATAGTAGGGGGGGGGTGAGGGGTTATAGTGAGGGGGGTTATAGTGGAGGGGTTGTATAGTAGGGGGGTAGGGTGAGGGGTATAGTAGGGGGGTTGGGGTGAGGGGGGTTATAGTGAGGGGGGTATAGTAGGGGGTAGGGGTGAGGGGGTTAGTAGGGGGTGAGGGGGGTATAGTAGGGGGGTAGGGGTGAGGGGGTATAGTAGGGGGGTTGGGGGTGAGGGGTGAGGGGGGTATAGTAGGGGGGTAGGGGTGAGGGGGGTTATAGTAGGGGGTAGGGGTGGGTGAGGGGGTTATAGTGAGGGGGGTGGTAGGGGGGGGGGTGAGGGGGTATAGTAGGGGGGGTGGGGTGAGGGGGGGTTATAGTAGGAGGGTAGGGGTGTGAGGGGGGGTAGTAGGGGGGTAGGGGTTGGTAGGGGGGGTTTAGTGAGGGGGGTAGTTTAGTAGGGGGTGAGGGGGTATAGTAGGGGGGTAGGTTGGGGGTGAGGGGGGTATAGTAGGGGGGTAGGGGTGAGGGGGGGTTTATGTAGGGGGGTAGGGGTGAGGGGGTTATGGGGGGGGGGGTTATAGTAGGGGGGTAGGGGTGAGGGGGGTATAGTAGGGGTGGGGTGAGGGGGTATAGTAGGGGGGGTTGGGGGTGGGGGGGGTGGGGGTAGTAGGGGGGTAGGGGTGAGGGGTTATAGTAGGGAGGGGGGGGGTATAGTAGGTGTAGGGGGGTGAGGGGTTATAGTGGGGGGTGGGGGTGAGGGGGGTGGTATAGTAGGGGGGGGGGGGTGAGGGGGGTTATAGTAGGGGGGTAGGGGGTAGGGGGTGAGGTATAGAGGGGGGGTATAGTAGGGGGGTAGGGGTGAGGGGGTTTATAGTGAGGGGGGGTATAGTAGGGGGGGGTAGGGGTGAGGGGGTGTGAGGGGGGGTATATAGTAGGGGGGTAGGGGTTGAGGGGGGGTTTATATAGTAGGGGGGGTTGGGTAGGGGGGTATAGGGTAGGTGTGGTATAGTAGGGGGGTAGGGGGTGGGGGGGGGGGGGGGTATTGGTAGTTATAGTAGGTGGGGTGGTAGGGGGTGAGGGGTTTGTGAGGGGGGTTATAGTAGGGGGGGGGGTAGGGGTTGAGGGGGTATAGTAGGGGGGGGGTTGGGTGAGGGGGGGGGTGGTTTATAGTAGGGGGGTAGGGTGTAGGGTTGAGGGGGGTATAGTAGGGGGGGGGTAGGGGGTGGGGGGTAGTAGGGGGGTAGGGTTGAGGGGGGTTATAGTAGGGGGGGGTGGGTGAGGGGGGTAGTGTAGGGGGTCGTAGGGGGGGTAGGGGTGAGGGGGTTATAGTAGGGGGGGTTGGGGTTGAGGGGGGTATATAGTAGGGGGGGGTAGGGGTGAGGGGGGTATAGTAGGGGGGTTAGGGGTGAGGGTGATACAGTAAAGAGGAGTAGGGGGTGAGGCAGGGTACAGTAAGGGGGGAGTGAGGGAGTTATAGAGGGTAAGGGGTACAGTAAGATGGTGAGGGGGTAAGGGGGGGGGGGTTGTTAACTTCTGCAGGCAAGTCACGTGTTTCATCTGAGTCTACTGGCCTCCCTCCCTCCCTCCCTCTCTCATGGCTCCCTCCCTCAGCTGTCCAATTTTGTCCACCCCCTCCCCTGGCTCTCTCTCACTCACTCTCTCTCTCTCTCTTTTGCCTTAAAAGCTGTTTCTCTGTCTCTGCCTGTCCGTGTGTCTGTATCTGTATCTGTCTCTCTCTCTCTCTCTCTCTCTCTCTCTCTCTCTCTCTCTCTCTCTCTCTCTCTCTCTCTCGCTCGCTCGCTCTCTCGCTCGCTCTCTCTCTCTCTCTCTCTCTTTGTTTACTGTATATAGTGATTCCTTTTCATGTGTTTTGTCATTATTATGTAGTTGTTGTTGTTGTCCTTCTTAAACTGCTGACAGTCATCTAATTTTAGCCAGAATCAAAGGTAAAATGACGTCAACGTGCTGAAGGGGTTATATGAGATCGTGACCCCCTCGCCGGGACCGCAACCCCTGTGAGGTTCAGTCTATCTTCCATTGATTCTCTCTCTCCTCTCCGTTGTTTATTGCCTCCTCCGTTTCCTCTCATCTTTCTTAATTTTCTCCCCGTCCCTCCTCCTGCCCTCCCCCCCCCCCCCCCCTCCCCTCCCCTCCCCCTATTACTTAAGGGGGAAGGGTATATTATATGATTTATATTATACCGTATATATGTTTTGTTTTAGTTTCCTCCCTAGACCTCCAACAAGCTTAAATAAAACATACCCAAAAACTCCCTTCTAGATAAATTTCTACATTTTTCGATTGAAAAATTCCTCCTAAAATACAGGCTCGATATCGCTCGCCAGGAAAATTATTGACACCTAAATGGCACGAAAGGTCTTAATATTGACAAACTACTGGGTCGAACGTCCTAACATCGTCAAACTAATGGGCCGAACGTCATAAATTCTGAACACTAATGGGGCTAAACATGAGGGAGAAGGGGAACCAGAAAAACCAACCACCTCCCCATAAGGTCCACAAAACCAACCACCTCCCCATAAGGTCCACAAAACCAACCACCTCCCCATAAGGTCCACAAAACCAACCACCTCCCCATAAGGTCCACAAAACCAACCACCTCCCCATAAGGTCCACAAAACCAACCACCTCCCAATAAGGTCCACAAAACCAACCACCTCCCCATAAGGTCCACAAAACCAACCACCTCCCCATAAGGTCCACAAAACCAACCACCTCCCCATAAGGTCCACAAAACCAACCACTCCCATAAGGTCCACAAAACCAACCACCTCCCCATAAGGTCCACAAAACCAACCACCTCCCCATAAGGTCCACAAAACCAACCACCTCCCCATAAGGTCCACAAAACCAACCACCTCCCCATAAGGTCCACAAAACCAACCACCTCCCCATAAGGTCCACAAAACCAACCACCTCCCCATAAGGTCCACAAAATAAATTCGTCAAGTTAAGCTTTCTCATTTGGTGCGGCCGGTTCTACGTGCTTGTCATACTGAGAGAGAGAGAGAGAGAGAGAGAGAGAGAGAGAGAGAGAGAGAGAGAGAGAGAGAGAGAGAGAGAGAGAGTGAGAGAGAGAGAGAGAGAGAGAGAGAGAGAGAGAGAGAGAGAGAGAGAGAAATAGTTGGATAAATAGAGATAGATAGATAGATAGATATTTATTTTATAATGGTGTCATAGTATTGAACAAATGTATAATATATATATGTATACAGTATATATACAGTATATATGCCTTAGGATGACCCTATTGGAATCATAATGCAGCATTATATCAATTAACCCTCCAAAGTTAGCAGGTTCTTTCTAAAATGAAAACAGAAAATAAAATATCTAGTGATAGTTAAAACAAGAGACAGACTGGTTTAAGTGTGTATGTTGTTTTTAATGTACCTGTGTGTATGTAACAGCTGGCAGGGAACTAGCGTGCCTGTATGTGTGTTATATAGTGTATTTGTGGATCCGGGTGTGTGTGTGTGTGTATGTGTGTGTGTGTGTGTGTGTGTGTGTGTGTGTGTGTGTGTGTGTGTGTGTGTGTGTGTGTGTGTGTATATCCTTCATCTTCTCTCAATATTCTTGGTGTCTCTTTTTCTTCTGCTCTCAGTTGGAAGGACCATATTACCAGTCTTGCTAAGGCAGCCTCCCAGAAGCTAGGTGTGCTCAACCGCCTTAGGGGGTTCTTTACCCCTGCACAGCTTCTTGCTCTGTACAGGGGCATAGTGCGTCCTTGTATTGAGTATTGTTCACATGTGTGGGGAGGTTCCTCTCACACCGCTCTCCTAGACAAAATTGAAAGGAAGGCCTTTCGTATCATTAACTCCCGTCCACTCACCAACTCTCTGCAATCTCTCTCTCTTCGCCGCAACGTTGCATCTCTCTCGCTATTCTATCGCTACTATAATAATCAGTGTTCCTCAGAGCTTTCCCAGTGTATACCACCTCCTTTACGTAGGGCACGTGGTACCCGTCTTGCAACACAATCCCACCCCTACTCTGTGCAACTCTCCAACCCAAGAGTGAAACGTTACTCTGTCTTTCTTCTATTCAACAGCTGAGTTCTGGAACTCTCTCCCAGAATCAGTCTTTCCCTCTTCCTATGACTTAAATTGCTTCAAACTCCGTGTGTCCAGGCATTTTGGCTCGAACGTCCCTTGATTTTGGCACTGTCACTCCTTCAACTTTGGATGAGGCACTCGCTATAGGCAGTTCTGCCTTTTGCCTCCCTCACTCACATAGAAAAAAAAAAAAAATAGTCAGTGTGTGTTTGCTTTTCAATCTGCATGTGTGCGTGAAAAATCACAAGTTTGGCCGGGCATAAAAGTAAATACGTATATTTGTGTGGCAGGTTCAACTATTAACGGGTTTTAAAAGAGGGGGGTGGTTAATGTTTTGGTCGATTTTTTCACGTATTTATTATTTATCTAGTTTCCTCCCTAGACCTCCATCAAACTTAAACAAAACATCCATTAGATCCACCTTCAAGATTAATAATAATAATAATAATAATAATAATAATAATAAACAAAACACCCATTAGATCCACCTTCAAGATTAATAATAATAATAATAATAATAATAATAATAATAATAATAGCAAACAAAGCATCCATTAGATCCCCCTTCAAGATTAATAATAATAATAATAATAATAATAATAATAATAATGATAATAATAATAATAATAATAATAATAACAGCAGTCTCATTAGCTACAATAATGATAATACCTCCCCGGTTTAAACGGACTACCATCTATAAAATCCGCTTCCATTTGGCTGCATTAGTACGGTAGGTATCAAAATTAAGGGAGGGTCACCGGCTTTTTTTCTTCATCTTTCTTTCCTGTTCTCTCTTTCCCTGGCTTGTATCCATTCGGCCCCATTTAGCCAACTGTTTTAAGACGTTTATCCCCATCCAGGTGTCGCTTTTTTCCTGGCGAGCGATAGCGAGCCAGCATTGTATGGAGAAATCCGGCTTCGCCGGAGAAATTTTTCTATCGAAAAATGTACACATTTAGCTTGCTGTCAAAACAAAAGTATATAATTATATGCTGACTCGCTACCGCTCGCCAGGAAAATATTGACACCTGGATGGGGGTAAACGTCTTAAAACAGTAGGCGAAGTGGGGCCGAATGGATAAAAGCCAAAGAGAGAGGAAGAGAAAGAGAAAAAAAAGCGAGGTGAGCTCCCTTAACCCTGCGAGAGTGAGAGTGGTCACAAATAACCTGCGCCCCGCCTGATATAGGAATTCATTTTATAAGGGAAAGCCAATTAACCCGGCCGAAAATAATAACGTGCGATAGAAAATGGGAAACGTAAATTTGTAGAAAACGGCACAGGTAGGGGTAACATTATTTTTGGGCGCTCTATGTCATCTGTTTATCTATATGTGTATTTTCTTGTTGTTAATCTAATTATTTAATTTTTAAAGAGAGGCCAACATAGGAATTTATTAAATTAATATGTTAAGCACACAATTAACTACTATATAGTCATTCTATGGATATTTAAATGGACGCCCCTCCTCCCCTGTTTCATTCTATTAATATGGCGATCTTGAGACGCTTCGCCCCATTAGTTTGCCGATTATATAATGTTTCGTCCCAATTAGGTGTCGATATTTACATGGCGAACAAATTTGGTCAGCACATTTTTGTATAGAAATTTAGCTTGAAGGGGGTTTGGGGGGATCGTGTTTTAGCTTGAAGGGGGTCTACAGGAGAGAGAGAGAGAAAGAGAGAGAGAGAGAGAGAGCGAGAGAGAGAGTAAAAGAGAATGCGAGGTGAGCATATACAATTTAAAACCTATCACATTCACTCCTAAATGTACGCATTACATTTTGAAACGTGTCCAATTTGTTATAAAAGCCGTGTCTCTGTGGCGCCAATGAACCAAATAGCTTCGTTAGGGTCCAAATGTATCCGTTCAAAAAATAATGCCGGAGGGTGACCCTTTAGTAAACAGAGACTGGTCAGCGGCCGACATGTTGCATCCTTTGTTGTTATAAACATTTAATATGCTATCTCAATTTTTGTTTTCTATGTAAAAAAAACAAAAAAAATTGAGATAGCATATTATTAAATGTCTATAACAACAAAGGTATACAACATGTCGGCCGCTGACCAGTCTCTGTTTACTAAAGGGTCACTATAGTTCATTAGTTAACCCCTTGTGTACCGTCGACATTCTTTTATTACATTCTGGCGACTGCTAATCGATTATTTTTAGTTTAGGAAGGATTTCTAGCAATTATAAGGCTTCGAACTATCTCCACCAACCATTTTAAGGGGAGATTTTCACTTGAGGGATTTTTTTCTTGACTCCTTTCTCCCTCATGTTTAGCCCCATTGCTTTTTTAATTTTAAGACGTTCGCCCCATTATTTTGACGATTTTAAGAACTTTCGACCCATTTCTGTCAATGTTAAGACCTTTCGTGCAATTTAGGTGTCAATTTTATCCTGGCGAGCGATAGCGAGCCTGTAATATAAGAGGAACCGGCTTTCAGCCGGGAAATTTTTCTACCGAAAAATGTACAAATTTATCTTGAAAGAGGGTCAAGGGGGTGAAATTTTAAGATTGCTGGAGGAGTAGAAAACAAACTAAATACCTCCCCTTAATGCTATGTGGTCAAATCCCCCCAAAATGGCGTCGTTGTGAAGGGTTGCCTGGTCCCTGGACTCTGAAGGGTCTCTATAATGGTTCGTGTGTTGTTCATAAAGCCGCTTCTATCGTTGTCATGCGTTACGGCTATTTCGTAATGGCACTAACGAATGAGGCAACTTTGATGTTCGGCATGGGTATATTTCCACTAGCGTACACCTACACACGATTATATGAGTCTATATACACAGTTATTGCTATATACAGACAGAAATACATTGGGCTATACAGGTATTTAATATCACACATATGCATACAGTACATAGGCACACACACACACACACACACACACACACACACATTTTATATATATACAGTATATATATATATATGTAAAGGCTTACACACATTTATGGTCACTCATAATGTAAGTAGGCACACGAGCATCATCTTATACATGCATAGACAAGTGCATCTCATCTTCTCTCTCTCTCTCTCTCTCTCTCTCTAGAATTAAGTCCTGACCACCTCGTTTGGATCGTAAGGTCTGTGTGGCCAGTGTATCTATGTAAGTATATGTAAGTCTCTCTCTCTCTCGTATTGCAGTGTTCAATTCAATTACAAGATGTTAGCACACTACGTCTGTCTCTGTTATATGGAACTAATTTAGTTATACTTACAAACATAACTATAGTCTGTTCATTCTAGGTTGGGGCAGAAATCGTAACCTCTAACCTCTACAGCAAGTAGAGTAGTAGATAGTACTTTACACACTCTGCAATGTGTGTGCTGCAGTCCACAATCTTGCTTTCCACCTAGAGAAATGGACCGCAAGGGGTTTGAGACACTACCTATTCCCTGTAACTCAGTGCAACTATCTTTCTCACGTGGCACAGTGAATAAATTTAAGTCTGCCTTTCAGTTCAATTTTCTCAATATCCTGCGAGTGTTCCGTTGGTCGGCCGCCTCTCCGAATATTGGTCGGGAGGAGGGGGAAGACGTGAGGAGGAAGAAGAAGAAGAGAGGTGAGGGGAAAGGGGAAGGAGGAAGAAGAAGAGAGGTGAGGGGAAAGGGGAAGGCGGGGAAGGAGAATTGAAGGTGAAGGGAGAGAAGTAACAGGGAAGGAGGGCAAGAGAAGGAAGAAGAGAGATGAGGAGGAAGGGGAAGGAGAGAATGGGAGGTGAAAGAAGGGGAAGAGAAGTAAGAGATAGAGGGAGGAAGACAGATGAGGGGAAAAGGGAAGGAGGGAAAAGTGAGAATGGGAGGTGCAGGAAGAGGAAGAGGAGTAAGAGAAAGAGGGAAGGAGGACAGGAGAGGGAGAGAGGTGAGGGGAGGGTGGAAGGGGAAGGAGGGGAAAGTGAGAATGGGAGGTGCAGGAAGAGGAGAAGTAAGAGGGAGAGAGGCCAAAAGGGGGGAGGAAGAGAGATGGAGAAAAGGGATGGAGGGAAAGTGAGAATGGGAGATGAGGGTGAAGATGAGAGGGAGAAGATGAAAGAAGAGGAAATGGAGAAGAAAGAGTGAGGAGGAGAGGTGGAAGTAAGAAACGAGGAGAGGAGACACAGAAGGAGGAACATTATAAGGAAGAGAGAGAGAAAAGAGGGGGAGGTAGAAGAATGGGGGAGAAAGAAGAAGAAAACGAAGCAGCAGCAGAAGCAGAAAAGGCAGAAGAAAGAAGAGGAATACGTATCATAATTAATGTAATACAGAAAGGAGAGACAAATCAGAATAATGTACAAACACACAAACCAAAATATAAAGGTCACACCTAATAACTCAAGTAAGCCAGAAGAAACAAAAGTAAACATTGAATACATACAAAGCTTATATGAAATTAGAGAAAACAATGGTCACAATTAATCTATCTATCTATCTATCTATCTATCTACCTATACCTACCTATCTATCTATCTATCTATCTATCTGTCTATCTATCTCTCTCGCTCTCTATCTATCTATCTATCCATCTCTATATCTATCTATCTATCCATCTACCTATCTATTTATCTATCTATCTATCTATCTATCTATCTATCTATCTATCTATCTATATGCTCAGGCCCAATCCCCATTTTTTCGATTTTTTATTTTTTTATTTTCACAATTAACTACGGCAAACAAGGTGAGACAAGGTCACAACGGAATGAATATAAATTCTGCAAACTTAAAGGGAGATATCCACTTGAGGGATTTTTTTCTTGACTCCTTTCTCCCTCATGTTTAGCCCCATTGCTTTTCTAATTTTAAGAAGTTCGCCCCCTTATGTTGACGATTTTAAGAACCTTCGACCCATTTCTGTCAATTTTAAGACCTTTCGTGCCATTTAGGTGTCGATTTTATCCTGGCGAGCGACAACGAGCCTGTAATTTAAGAGGAACCGGCTTTCAGCCGGGACATTTTTCTACCGAAAAATGTACAAATTTATCTTCAAAAGGGCTCAAGGGGGTGTAATCTTAAGCTTGATGGATATCCAGAGACCAAACTAACAACCTCCCCTTAAGAAACGACCCGCCCTGAAATGCGTATATCAGGCCTGTTTGACAATAAATCTCTGGCCGACTTTGAGAGAGCAAGAACCAAGAAGGCTATATATTATAACCACTCGAATAGTTTGAAATATTGTGAGTGGCTCTTAAGGGGAGGTTTCTAGTTTGTTTCCTACTCCTCCAGCAATCTTAAAATGTCACCCCCTTGACCCCCTTTCAAGATAAATTTGTAAATTTTTCGGTAGAAAAATGTGCCGGCCGAAGGCCGGTTACCCTTAAATTACAGGCTCGCTATCGCTCGCCAGAATAAAATCGACACCTAAATTGCACGAAAGGTCTTAAAATTGACAGAATGGGCGGGAATTCTTAAAATCACCAAACTAATGGGGCAAACGTCTTAAAATCTCAAAAGCAATGGGGCTAACCATGAGGGAGAAAGGGATCAAGAAAAAAATCCCTCAAGTGGAGATCTCTCCTTAAACTCGTGTGTGTTTATGTCTCTTCGATGTTATGATGACCCTTTGTTGTGACGCCTTCCATACGGTCACTTATAATGTTTCTATTGTACTGACAAACACCTTTCATATTTGACTAAACCTCGCCTACTCTGATGTGTGAAGCCGGTAGATTTCATAATGTGTTACCGATATACCCAGTATTATACGGGTTTCTTAGTGGTGCATACATTTTCGAGGTACGTTAGAATCAAAGTGTCTGGACAAACAAAGCTTTAAGCAGTTTAAGTCATAGGATGAGGGAAAGACATGCTGAGGGAGAGAGTTCTAGTGTTTACTTGTTGAATGGAAGACTGAACAAATCGGTTTAATCTTCGGTTAGAAAGTTGGACAGAATAGGGGTAGGAGTGCGTTGAAAGGCAGGTGCCACCTATTCTCCGCAATGGAGGGTTATACAATGAAAAAGTTCTGAAAGTCAACTGATTATTGTAATAGCACTAAACGACAGACAGAGATGCAACATTACAACATTAGTAAGAGGAGGTAAGTTGATGAGACATATTGTTTTTTACTCTAGCCTTTCAAGAAGCAGTGCGGTATGGATGGCACCTCCCCACACATGCAAATAGTACCCCTGTACAAACAAGAACCTATGTAAAGAACCCACGGAAACGGTTGAGCACACCTAACTTCAGGGAAGCTGTTTTAGCAAGAGCGGCAATACAAGAAAGGACAGAACAAAAGAAACAGCAAACATATTGAGAGAGGACGAAGGGTTGATTTGAGTGTTGTTGAGTATGATTTGAGTGTTGTTGAGTATGATTTGAGTGTTGTTGAGTATGATTTGAGTGTTGTTGAGTATGATTTGAGTGTTGTTGAGTATGATTTGAGTGTTGTTGAGTAAGGGTACAGTTGAGAAGATCATTAAGGGGAGATTTCCACTTGAGGGATTTTTTCTTGACCCCTTTCTCCCTCATGGTTAGCCCCATTGCTTTTGATATTATAAGACGTTCGCCCCGTTAGTTTGGCGATTTTAAGAACTTTCGACCCATTTCTGTCAATTTTAAGACTTTTCGTGCCATTTAGGGGTCGATTTTTTCCTGGCGAGCGATAGCGAGCCTGTAATTTAAGAGGAACCGGCCTTCGGCCGGGAAATTTTTCTACCGAAAAATGTACACAATTATCTTGAAAGGGGGTCTAGGGGGTGTAATGTTAAGCTTGATGGATGTCTAGGGAACTAACTAAAAACCTCCCTTAATGAATACTATACATAGAACTGGAGACGGAGCACATGGATTGCACGAACAGTATACATTCCAATGGACGGTCGCGTTATATATATATATATATACATTAACAAGTTAGTAGGTCTGCCATAAACATTATAAAACTAACTACTTATGCCATTAACACTTTCGCTGATAATATTTTCCTTAACTTCTCAATGTAAAACATTATGAAAAAGCATAATAAATCCTTTAAAAATAATTGTGGGAATTGTAAACCATATTGGAGTCTCTATAAAGGCCGAGTTTATGCAAGGCCTTTATATATGATGCCAGGGACAGCGATATAACTCACTGGTGTTCATTAGGGCTTTGTGCCGGGGGGAGCTTGTTTTGTAGCAGTGCTCTGTGTATTCTGCAGATTGGGGGTAACAGAGGGAGAGAGTACAAAGGCAAACAAGCAACAACAGGTCACGCGATCCCTCGAGGTTACTTGCCCTCCAAAACACTGCTGTTCCAAGTATTACAGCAGTATTTCGGAGAGAATGTTGGAAAGATGTGAGAAGGAAGTGCTGCCCTGGGGCTTAGTCCATGGCAGGGGAAATGATATTAAGATCTATTAGGTTATTGAACGAACATTACTGAAGAAAATATATATTCAATTACAAATGCAGTCAACCTTGGGTTCAGGGCAAGGTGTTTGTCTAGGCAAACTTTGAAGGACTTTCAACGGTGTTGCAGTCTATGACATCTCGGGGAAGCCCATTCCACAAGTTAACGACTCAATTAAAGAAGAAATTCTTGGATTCGTTAGAGTTGAATAATTTACCAATAATTTTGCAGCCATTTCCCCGCGTGTAGTTTGATCGGTCAATCGTAAAATATTTACTACAGTTCATGTTGTCGATGCCTTTAATGATCTTGAAAACTTGAATAAGGTCACCTCTCAATCTGTGCTTGGTAAATGGATATAGATTTAGTTCTTTAAGACGTTCCTCGTATGGTTTGTTCCGAAGACAGGGTATCATTTTGTTAACTCTACGTTGAACTCGTTCCAATTTGTCTATATCTCTTTTTATAGTAAGGGCACCAGAACTGAACGCAGTATTCCAAAAGTGGGCGGACTAATGAATGCAAAGGGTGAGGATATTGTCTTTTGATTTACTGTATGTTCAAAGGCTCTACCTATGAAACCTATTATTTTTTTTTGTTTGGAGAGAGGGCGAGAGAGAGAGAGATAGAGAGAGAGAGAGAGAGAGAGAGAGAGAGAGAGATAGATAGATAGATAGATAGTAGATAGAGAGAGAGAGAGAGAGAGAGAGAGAGAGAGAGAGATAAAGAGAGAGAGAGAGAGAGATAGATAGATAGATAGAGAGAGAGAGAGATAGAGAGATAGATAGATAGATAGATAGAGAGAGAGAGAGAGAGAGAGAGAGAGAGAGAGATAGTACAAAGGAGTACAAAGGAAATCAAGCAACAACAGATCTAGTGACCCTTCTAGGCTGCTTGTCCTCCAAAACACTGAGGATCAAGTGTCCAAACAGTGGTTTAGAGTGGGTAAGGGAACATTGGAAGGGGAACTACTGCCCTGCCACTAACGTGGCAGGACTAGGAAGTTAGTAGGGGACATATGGGTTAGTAACTGAGGGGAGGATAAAATAAAGTTATTCATTTACAAACGCAGTCAGTCGCGGGTTTGATGCGAGATATTTGTCTAGGCGGAATTTAAATGAATCAACGGTGCTGCAGTCTGCAGAGAGAGAGAGAGAGAGAGAGAGAGAGAGAGAGAGGAGGAGAGGAGAGAGAGGAGAGAGTGAGGAGAGACAAGAGAGAGAGAGAGAGAGAGAGAGAGAGAGAGAGAGAGAGAGATAGAGAGATAGAGAGATAGATAGAGAGATAGAGAGAGTGTGGGGTGGGGTAGGTAAGGTCTGTACAGCAAACTTTCCTCTTCTAAGTTACTTGCATTTAGTTTGTTGAGCGTACGTGTTGTGAAAGTCTGTGATCCGTATGTCTGTATCGCTATCACCACCTTCACTATCACCAACCCTACCTATGGACTATGGTTTACACAGTAAAAAGCTTGAGGAGCACATAAATATAACTAATGCCACTATAACCAGCCGCCAAATTATCTACATGTGCATATCTGGCACAATTGAAAACATTGAAAAAAAAAAAAGTCCCCGTACTATAATATTTATTCGCATACTTTTGTATGATATGTGCTTGTGTGTGTAATGTGTATACAGGGTGTTCCAGTAATGCTTTTCATAAATTATATGGTGGACTCATCAGACAAAAATAAGAATACATTACTCTATGAACATGAGGTTGAGTATTTATAATAACAGAGTTATTACACGATTTAAGTTAACGATAGATACAATGCCATTCAGTCCAAGGGGTAATGTTGCCATTTTAGTAGATTATATCCATTTGGCCTTCGCTATCGCTTGCTAGCCTCAAGATCCAATCGGCGTTCGCTCTTCAGGCTAGCGAGCGGTAGCGAGCTGATGTTTTCGGTAGGATAATCAAATCCGGCGAAGCCGGACATATTTTTCTACCGAAAAAGTCAGATCGCTACTGCTCACTATCTTGAGGCTAGCAAGCGATAGCGAAGGCCAAATGAATGTAATCCACTAAAATGGCAACATTACCCCTTGGACTGAATGGCATTGTATCTATCGTTAACTTAAATCGTGTAATAACTCTGTTATTATAAATACTCAACCTCATGTTCATAGAGTAATTTATTCTTATTTTTGTCTGATGAGTCCACCATATAATTTATGAAAAGCATTACTGGAACACCCTGTATACTGTATACCTGTATGTATGTATATGTATGATGTATTGTGCTTGTGTGTGTATATGTATGGTGTATGTGAATTTTCTTTTTAAATCCAATGGTATGGTAGTTTGACTCTTCGTTTTTGCATATGCACAAATAATTTAGATATATTCTATTAATCTTATGGACAATATATATTATATATATTGTACATAATATAGTCTAATAGTAAATTTTCTACTTGCTGGCATAGTTTGGTAGCTTGAATGAACTTTAAATCAAGGGAGCCCACCTCGCTTTTTTGTTCTCTTTCTCTCCCTCTCTTTTTGGCTTGTATTCATTCGGCCCCATTCAGCCTACTGTTTTAAGACGTTTACCCCATCCATATGTAAATATTATATATATATATATATATACACAGCAAGCTAAATTTGTAAATTTTTCGATAGAAAAATTTCTCCGGCGAAGCCGGATTTTTCCATACAATGCTGGCTAGCTATCACTCGCCAGGAAGAAATCGACACCAGGATGGGGATAAACGTCTTAAAACAGTTGGCTGAATGAGGCCGAATGGATACAAGCCAGGGAAAGAGAGAAAAGGAGAGAAAGATAAAAAAAAAAACCCCGGTGATCCTCCTTTATGAGATTCCACGGCCCTGAAAAGGTTTGATCCGGTATGTCTAATATTCCTTTAGTATTTTATACGCGCATTTTAATTTTGAAGTAATAATGAAATTCCCCAGTAGTAGCTGTAGTAGTAGTAGTAGTAGTAGTAGTAGTAGTTGTAGTAGCTGTAGTAGCAGTAGAATGAAAAGTTCAGATAACAAGCTTCCCTATCCTGGTCTGGTGCCTGGAGCTATACAACTGTCTTCCTTCCTCTCTTCCTCACTCCCTCTCCCCCTCCCTCCCTCTCCCCCTCCCCCCTCCCTCCCTCTCCCTCCTCTTCTTCTTCTTCTTCTTCTTCTCTCTCTCTTTCTCTCGCTCTCTCTCTCTCTGTTTCTTTACACGCAATCACACACTCTCTCTCTCTCTTTCTGTCTCTCACTCACACTCACACACACACACACACACACACTCTTTCACTCACCCCCCCCTCTCTCTCTCTCTCTCTCTCTCTCTCTCTCTCTCTCTCTCTCTCTCTCTCTCATACATACTCACTCACTCACTCTCTCTGCTGAACACCCATAACTCAATCAGTGACACACTTGGTAATGAACAATATTAAGGGGAGGTATTTAGTTTGTTCCCTAGATTTCCATCAAGCTTAAAATTACACCCTCTAGACCCCCTTTCAAGATAAATGTGTACATTTTTCGGTAGAAAAATGTCCCGGCCGAAGGCCGATTCCTCTTAAAATACAGGCTCGCTGTCGCTCGCCAGGGAAAAATCGACACCTAAATGGCACGAAAGGTCTTAACATTGATAGAAATGGGGCGAAAGTTCTTAAAATTGCCAAACTAATAGGGCGAACGTCTTAAAATCTCAAAAGCAATGGGGCTAAACAAGAGGGAAAACGGGGTCCAGAAAAAAATCCCTCAAGTGGAAATCTGCCCTTAACCCACCCATATAATAATTATATCCGGGCTGGATTGATGGATGATGGATGATGTATAATTATGTTCCTTTGTTCACTTTTCCACATTTATATTGGAAACGCCATCGTAAAATATAGTATATATTCTCGCAACGTAAGCATATTATGTCGTATCTATATACAATAAGGGGAGATTTCCACTTGAAGGATTTTTTTTCTGGACCCTCACCGTCTCCCTCATGTTTAGCCCCATTGCTTTTGAGATTTTCGGACGTTTGCCCCATTAGTTTGGCGATTTTCGGACGTTTGCCCCATTAGTTTGGCGATTTTAGGAACTTTCACCCCATTTCTGTCAATTTAAAGACCTTTCGTGCCATTTACTTCAGCTATCTTTAGACGATTGTATGCAGTTTAGGAAGGATGTGTGGTGATTAAGGGGAGGTATTTAGTTTGTTCCCTACTTTTTCATCAAGCTTAAAATTACACCCCCTAGACCCCCTTTCAAGATAAATTTGTACATTTTTCGGTAGAAAAATGTCCAGGCCGGAGGCCTGTTGCTCTTAAATTACAGGCTCGCTATCGCTCGCCAGGAAAAAATCGACACCTTAACGGCACGAAAGGTCTTAAAATTGACAGAAATGGGGCAAAATGTCTTAAAATATCCAAACTACTAGGACGAAGGTCTTAAAATCTCAAAAGCAATGGGGCTAAACATGAGGGAGAAAGGGGTCCAGAAAAAAAATCCCTCAAGTGGATATCTCCCCTTAAGAAGGTTCATTGAGATCGTCCGGAGTCTCTTCAATGCTACACGTCCGTCTCAAGCTGAATAAAATTGCCAGGTTACAATAAATAGGACATCGCCGGTATAGAAAGGGTTAACACTATCTGATGCAACGTCTTGGGGTTATTATCATATTTTGGTTAACCTCATTATTGATGGTTTTGACTGTGTTTGCTATTTTCGAACAATGTATTTTTAGTTTACCCCCTAGACTTTGAAAAACGCCTCCCAGACCCCCTTGAAACTAAATAAAAACGTCCACCAGACCCCATTCAAGCTAAACATGTACTTTTTTTCGGTAGAAAAATTTCCTAGCCGAAGGCCAGCTCCTCTCAAATTGCAGGCTCGCTATCGCTCGCCCAGGAAATATCGACACTTTATTGGGTTGAAGTGTCAAACTAATGAGGTGAAGCGTCTTAAAATGTCACACCTAACCCATACAGTACCAGGGACGTCCTTTTAACTTTCTGCTGGCTACTATTACACGATTGTATTCAGCTTAGGAAGGACCTCTAGCAATGATAAGGCTTCAAAACTATCCCAACCAACCCTTCTAACTACCACAGATCCTTCCTAAGCTGCATAATATCGTCTAAATATAGCTAGAATAAAATATAAAACACGTCGCTGGTACTCAAAGGGTTAAGGGGAGGTTTTTAGTTGAATCCCTAGACTTCCATCAAGCTTAATATTACTCCCCCTAGACCCCCTTTCAAGATAAATTTGTACATTTTTCGGTAGAAAAATGTCCCGGCCATAGGCCGGTTCCCCTTAAATTACAGGCTCGCTATCGCTCGCCAGGAAATAATCGACACCTAAATGGCACGAATGGTCTTAAAATGGACTTAAATGGGGCGAGGGTTCTTAAAATCGTCACACTAATGGGGCGAACGTCTTAAAATCTCAAAAGCAATGGGGCTAAACATGAGGGAGAAAGGGGGTAAAGAAAAAAATCCCTCAAGTGGAAATCTCCCCTTAATGGAGTAAAAAACAGGGAGGATCCAAATAGACCCCCCTACACCCTCTGTACTGACTGGGGTTAGAACGGAACATTATATTATATCGTGATCACCCAATTATTCGGCCCCGTCGTATTGTGATTCATCCAGCCGAAAGGAATTTGCATATGGCCTTGGGGAAGAGCCGTGGGATTCTCATTGTAATTCAAATAACGTCCATTAAGGGGCATGTGTCGTTTTTCTGGTCCCCTCTCTCCTTCCTCGTGCTTAGCCCCAATACTCTTCAGATTCTAAGACGTTCGGCCCATTAGTTTGGCGATTTTAAGACCATTCGCCCCATTTCTTTGTCACTATTAAGACTTTTCGTGTTAATTAGGTGTCGGTTTTTTCCTGTCGAGCGATAGCGAGCCTCTAGTTCAAGAGGAACCGGCCTGTGGCTGGGATATTTTTCTATCGAAAAACGTACAAATTTATCTTGAAGGAGGGTCTTAGGGGTGTTTTATTAAGCTTGATTTAGGACTAAGGAGGACACTAAACAAATATTATAACGATCCATAAATGAGCACATAAATACGTTCATCCCCCCTTAAGGGGAGATTTACACCTGGAGGATTTTTTTCTGAACCTCCTTCTCCCTCATGTTTAGCCCCATTGCTTTTGAGATTTTAAGACGTTCGCCCCATTAGTTTGGCGATTTTAAGAACCCTCGCCCCATTTCTGTCAATTTTAAGACCATTTGTGCCATTTAGGTGTCGATTTTTTCCTGGCGAGCGATAGCGAGCCTGTAATTTAAGTGGAATCGGCCTTCGGCCGGGACATTTTTCTACTGAAAAATGTACAAACTTATCTTGAAAGGGGGTCTAGGGGGAGTAATTTTAAGTTTGATGGCAGTCTAGGGAATCAACTAAAAACCTCCCCTTAACAGAGAAAACATGCAAATATAAAAGACTTTGCGAGACATGAACATTTTGCATACCTATATGAAACTATAAAACATATCCCTTTACGTCCGCCGCTCCGGGTGTGTTCATAAAACCATGTTCTAGTTCAAACAGTAACTGAGCTATCGGCTGTACAGGTGATCAAATATGTAAACAAACACACATATATATTGTACACAGAGAGAACACACATATATATATATTGTACACAGAGAACACACATATATATTGTACACAGAGAGAACACACATATATATATTGTACACAGAGAACACACATATATATATTGTACACAGAGAACACACATATATATTGTACACAGAGAGAACACACATAGAGAGGACGAGGGGAAAGTGTTGTTAAGGGGAGGCCTCAGTTGGTTTTTCGAGTCCTCCTTCTCCTCCCTCATGTTTAGCCCTATTAGTTATGAGATTTCAAGACACTCGCCCCATTAGTTTGGCGATTTTCAGACCTTTTGCCCCATTTGTTTGTCAATATTAAGACCTTTTGTGCCATTTAGATGTCGACTTTTTTCCTGGCGAGCGATAGCAAGCCTGTATTTGAAAAGGAATCGAAATTTTTCTACCGAAAAATGTACAAATTTATATCGAAAGGGGGTCTTGTGGGTGTTTTTTAAAAGTTTGATAGAGGTTTAGAGAGCCAACTAAACCCCCTCCTTAAGGGGAGATCTCCACTTGAGGGATTTTTTTCTTGACCCCTTTCTCCCTCATCTTTAACCCCATTCCTTTTGATATTATAAAACGTTCGCCCCATTAGTTTAGCGATTTTAAGAACTTTCACCCCATATTAAGACCTTTCGTGCCATTCAGGTGTCGATTTTATCCTGGCGAGCGATAGCGAGCCTGTAATTTAAGAGGAACCGGCCTTTGGCCGGGAAATTTTTCTACCGAAAAATGTACACATTTATCTTGAAAGGGACTCAAGGGGGTGTAATTTTAAGCTTGATGGTGGTCTAGGGAACAAACTAAATACCTCCCCTTAAACCATTGAGCCTAACCAGTTAATTATGCTGCACAATATATATACATGTTACCCCTTTAGAGTTCGGATGATATTTCTCTTGGTTTATTTATTTTCTGAAGAGATGGAAGAGGGTCGAGCACTTCAGATGGAAGAGGGTCGAGCACTTCAGATGGAAGAGGGTCGAGCACTTCAGATGGAAGAGGGTCGAGCACTTCAGATGGAAGAGGGTCGAGCACTTCAGATGGAAGAGGGTCGAGCACTTCAGATGGAAGAGGGTCGAGCACTTCAGATGGAAGAGGGTCGAGCACTTCAGATGGAAGAGGGTCGAGCACTTCTGATGGAAGAGGGTCGAGCACTTCAGATGGAAGAGGGTCGAGCACTTCAGATGGAAGAGGGTCGAGCACTTCAGATAGAAGAGGGTCGAGCACTTCAGATGGAAGAGGGTCGAGCACTTCAGATGGAAGAGGGTCGAGCACTTCAGATGGAAGAGGGTCGAGCACTTCAGATGGAAGAGGGTCGAGCACTTCAGATGGAAGAGGGTCGAGCACTTTAGATGGAAGAGGGTCGAGCACTTCAGATGGAAGAGGGTCGAGCACTTCAGATGGAAGAGGGTCGAGCACTTCAGATGGAAGAGGGTCGAGCACTTCAGATGGAAGAGGGTCGAGCACTTCAGATGGAAGAGGGTCGAGCACTTCAGATGGAAGAGGGTCGAGCACTTCAGATGTATTAACAAAAATATCAATGTTGTTCAGAGTATACATAACTCTTAAAGGGGTTCACCTGCTTTTTTGTTTTCTTTCTCTCCTTTTCTCTCTTTCTCTGGCTTGTATCCATTCGGCCCCATTCAGCCAACTGTCTTAAGACGTTTATCCCCATCCAGGTGTCGATTTCTACCTGGCGAGCGATAGCGAGCCAGCATTATATGGAGAAATCCGGCTTCGCCGGATAAATTTTTCTATCGAAAAATGTAAAAATTTAGCTAGCTGTCCACAAAAACATATATACAGTATATATATGCTGGCTCGCTACCGCTCGCCAGGAAAATATTGACACCTGAATGGGGGTAACAGTAAGCTGAATGGGGTCGAATCAATACAAACCAAAGAGAGAGGGAGAGAAAGAGAAAAAAAGCGAGGTGGGCCCCCTTAATTTTTTTTTGGCAAACTTCTAATTCTGGGAGCAAATGAAATTGTACCAATCGAGAAGGGGAGTACCCAGGGAAGGCCACATAGGAATATGATAAGGAGTTGCTGGAAGTCCTGTTTCATTTGCCTGGCTTCCCCTATTGTTTCTATTTGTGCCTCACCTACTATAAAAATACAAATATATGACTCCGATACTGTGACTCTAATACTGTGACTCCGATACTGACTGCGATACTGTGACTCCGAAACTATGACTCCGATACTGTGACTCCGATACTGTGACTCCGATACTGTGACTCCGATACTGTGACTCCGATACTGTGACTCCAATACTGTGACTCCGATACTGTGACTCCGATACTGTGACTCCAATACTGTGACTCCGATACTGTGACTCCGATACTATGCTTCCGATGTATATGCCGCTAGTACTCGTAATGTGACTGTGTTGGTAGGGGTAATGGTATATATCTGTCAGGGTTAGAAGTACCTGTGTGACTCCCGTGTACCCCTTAATGGCCCTCTCTCGCAGTTCACCCTCTCTCCACCCTCGTTTTCTAATGGTAGGTCTGGATTAGCACTTATTCTCATTCTCTCTCTCTCTCTCTCTCTCTCTCTCTCTCTCTCTCTCTCTCTCTCTCTCTCTCTCTCTCTCTCTCACACACACACACTCGAACTTACTTCAAAATACTAAAAGGATCCATCAATATATATATATATATATATATATATATATACCGGTATATATATATATATATATATATATATATCTATATACCGGGTATATATATATATATATATATATATCTATATACCGGTATATATATATATATATATATATATATATATATATATATCTACATACTGTATATATATATATATATATATATATATATATATATATATATATGGATAAACTATTTTCCCCAACCCTACGTCTCCTTAAGAAGGGACATGGTTTGAACTCTCTAACCTAAGAGTGAACCGAATTTCCCAGTCTTTCTTTTACTCAACAACTAAGCTTTGAACTCTCTCCCTCAGTCTGCCTCTCCTTCATCCAATGACTTAAACTGCTTCGAGCTGCGTGTGTCCAGACATTTTGACTTTAATATATATTTAATTTGGCTCTCTAACACTTTTTCAAACTTTGGGGAGACACTTGTTACAGACAGCTTTGCCTTTGTGTCGTTCATAAAAAAACAAAAAAAAAACACACACACACACACACACACACAGAGCAGCCTAAACCAAATACAATTTAGCGAAAGACATGGATCAGTTTTCCAAAAGCAGGTATGGTGTGTATCACCATGGATTAATTTAACTTAATGTGGCGATTTGAAGACCTTTCGCCCCATTTCAGTGTAATTTTTAAGACCTTTCGTGCCAATTAGGTGTCGATTTTCTTCCTGGCGAACGATACCGAGCCTGTAATTAAAGAGAAATCGGCCTAGCATAATCGCCCCCTACCTCCGCACCCAATTGATTTCCTATCATATAGTAATATTCTCTTACGCCCCCCCCCTTCTCTCTCTCTCTCTCTCCCCTCCATCACTCACTCACACACATACAAACACATACACACACACACCCCTCCCTACCAAATCTCTCTCTCTCTCTCTCACACACACACACCCACCCCTCCCTGCCAAATCTCTCTCTCTCTCTCTCTCTCTCTCTCTCTCTCTCTCTCCCCTCCATCAATCACTCACACACACACCCTTCCCTGCCAAATCTCTCTCCCCCCATTAGGTCGAAAATCCAATAACTGACTAATATCCCGATCGCCCTTACGGTTCCCTTCCCCCAAATATTGCTGATGGATGGTTAAACTTGGCCTAGGTGTAACGATTGGGGAGGAGGGAGGGGGGGGGGGGGGGAGGGG
>CM064524.1:41846476-41848976 GCA_032716605.1 Paralithodes platypus
AGATTGATAATTCAGATGTTCTAAGCAATATCACCGTTACAGAGAGAGAAGTTGAATTGTTTAGATAAACTCAAGGTAAATAAAACGCCTGGACCTGATACAATCTCGCCTAGAGTTCTAAAGGAAGCTAAGAATGAGCTCTCCAAACCACTGACATTACTATTCAATAAATCCTTGCAGTCTGGAACTATGCCCGATCAGTGGAAGCTAGCCAACGTAACACCGATATTCAAAAAGGCAGCAAATCCCTACCCAGTAACTATCGTCCAATTAGCTTAACCTCAGTTGTATGTAAAATGCTAGAAACGGTCATACGAGACAGACTCGTAAAATCACTTAGAGGAAAATAACATACTTAAAGATACTCAACACGGCTTTCGTAAAAAACGTTCCTGTTTAACAAACCTCTTAGACTTCTTCCACGATATCCTCAACCTCTACGATGAGAGTAAAGCTGTAGATATTATATACCTTGATTTTCAAAAGGCCTTTGACAAAGTTCCCCACAAACGTTTACTGCTAAAAAACTAAAAGCGCATGGAATACAAGACGGTGTGTTGAAATGGATAGGAAAATTGGCTCAGCGACAGAAAGCAAAGAGTAGTCATAAACGGTAAGGCATCTAAATGGACCAATGTAAGTAGCGGGGGTACCCCAGGGATCGGTACTAGGACCAATTCTCTTTCTAATTTACATCAACGACATAGATGAGGGTCTCACCTGCACAATCTCAAAATTTGCTGACGATACAAAAATTGCAAATAGCGTACTCTCAAAAGAACCAAGTTGACGATATGCAACACAATCTAGAATAAATTGTCATGTTGGGCCCAAATTTGGCAAATAAGTTTCAATGCGGATAAATGTAAAGTACTACATGTCGGATACCTAAATGAGAGAAAGCAAACTATTCGATGAATGGCACTCAGCTTAAGAATGTAAACAGAGAAACTGATCTGGGAGTAACAATATCGAGTAACCTAAAACCGAGGTCAACAATGTTTCAGAAGTTGTTAAGAAGGCAAACAAAATAATTGGCTTTATAGGCAGGTCATTTGAGCATAAATCCAAAGAAGTTATCCTAACCCTTTACAATTCCTTAGGCCGCCCTCTTCTGGAATACTGCGTTCAATCCTGGTGCCCTTATTACCAAAAAGATATAAACAAGCTAGAACGAGTTCAACGTAGAGTTACCAAAATGATACCTAGCCTAAAGAACAAACCATACGAAGAGCGTCTTAGAGAATTAAATCTATTTCCTTTAACCCAGCGCTAATTAAGAGGTGACTTAATTCAAGTGTTCAAAATCATCAAAGGCATCGACAATATGAACTGTAGTAAGTACTTCACTATCGACCAATCTAATTACACGCGGGGAAACGGTTTGCAAAATTATTGGTAAATCTTTTAACTCGCACGAATCTAAGAATTTCTTCTTCAATCGAGTTGTCAACTTGTGGAATTGGGCTTCCCCGAGACGTTATAGAACTGCAGCACCGTTGATTCATTTAAATTCCGCCTAGACAAATATCTCGCATCAAACCCGCGACTGACTGCGTTTGTAAATGAATAACTTTATCCTCCCCTCAGTTACTAACCCATATGTCCCCTACTACCTTCCTAGTCCGCCACGGACATTAGTGGCAGGGCAGTAGTTCCCTTTCCAATGTTCCCTTACCCACTCTAAACCACTGTTTGGACACTTGATCCTCAGTGTTTTGGAGGACAAGCAGCCTAGAAGGGTCACTAGATCTGTTGTTGCTTGATTTCCTTTGTACTCCTTTGTACTCTCTCTCACAATACAATACATACATATACATCCCCCTCTCACCCTTCCTATATTTTGCCTCCCGCCGCAGGAAAGTTTAGATAGAAACAATTCAAATATATTGCCAAATTTAAAGGTGAGGCTCTGTCTGGGTGGGGTAATGGTGTCCATAGCACCTTGTACTTGAATGATTAATATAGTTTTGTAAAGATGATAATTACGGGTGTGTTTGTAGACAATCATAATGATCTTTAATTTACTATAATTACCCTAGTTGACCCCCCCACCAAAAAAAACAAAAACAAAAAACAAAAACGTGTATATATATATATATATATATATATATATATATATATATATATATATATATATATATATATATATATGTTTGACCCTGGTCTCTGGGTATTCTCCTGGGTGACCTAGATGTGTGTGAATTTTGTGTTTTGTCTGTGTTTGTTCGCTGTTTTGTCTTGTGTTTTGTGTTTTCCTGTTCTTGCTCTGTCTTGAGTCGGCCACCCCCAAGAAAATACAAAAACAAACAAAATAAATAAAATAGAGGAAAAATAAAATAAAAAAATATGAAAAGTGGGGATTGGGCCTGAGCATATATATATATATATATATATATATATATATATATATATATATATAATATAATATAGGCACGATCCAAACTTCTCCCGTACCTATATATTATACATTGTGAATTCGTGTTCTATAATATGTATA
>CM064524.1:41853976-41896476 GCA_032716605.1 Paralithodes platypus
GGGGATTATTGCTGTGGAAGAGGATATAGGGGATTATTGCTGTGGAAGAGGATATAGGGGATTATTGCTGTGGAAGAGGATATAGGGGATTATTGCTGTGGAAGAGGATATAGGGGATTATTGCTGTGGAAGAGGATATAGGGGATTATTGCTGTGGAAGAGGATATAGGGGATTATTGCTGTGGAAGAGGATATAGGGGATTATTGCTGTGGAAGAGGATATAGGGGGATTATTGCTGTGGAAGAGGATATAGGGATTATTGCTGTGGAAGAGGATATAGGGGATTATTGCTGTGGAAGAGGATATAGGGGATTATTGCTGTGGAAGAGGATATAGGGGATTATTGCTGTGGAAGAGGATATAGGGGATTATTGCTGTGGAAGAGGATATAGGGGATTATTGCTGTGGAAGAGGATATAGGGGATTATTGCTGTGGAAGAGGATATAGGGGATTATTGCTGTGGAAGAGGATATAGGGGATTATTGCTGTGGAAGAGGATATAGGGGATTTACAATGTGAAGAATGTGCAGATCTTTCGATTAGCGTGGAATTCCAATTAGGCACACACACACACACACACACACGCACGCACGCGCACACACACACACACACACACACACACACACACACACACACACACACACAGAGAGAGAGAGAGAGCAAGGTGATAATTGCCTCATCTTCACAGCCCTGCAGCACTAACGCAACACAAGAGAGCGAGAGAGAGAGCGAGAAAGAGAGCGAAAGAGAGTGAGAGCGAGAGAGAGAGCGAGAGCGAGCAAGAGAGAGCGAGAGAGAGAGAGAGAGAGAGAGAGAGAGAGAGAGAGAGAGAGAGAACACACACACACAGGTAATACACAAGGTGATAATTGCCTCATTCTCACAACCCACCAACACCAAAGCGACTCAGGCGAGGCGATGGCAGGAATTTTCCGTAATTTGACAGAATTAACTTAATCGGGTTCTCACTTCATTCTTATTAGCTCCAATTCAACGACTAGATTAACGTCATTAATACCTAATGTGTTTAATTACGCCGATGATTAGCGTTGGTAGTTTATGGATAATTACGCCGATGATTAGCGTTGGTAGTTTATGTTGCATAGATAATTATATATGATTACGCCGATGATTAGCGTTGTTTAATTATTATATATGATTACGCCGATGATTAGCGTTGTTTATGTTGCATAGTACAGTACGCCGATGATTAGCGTTGGTAGTTTATGATTACGCCGATGATTAGCGTTGGTAGTTTATGTTGCATAGATAATTATATATGATTATCTAACCCTTCTGAAGATTGACACATTTCGACAGTATATTCTGGTTATCGTTAGATGATTTTATAGAGTTTAGGAAGGACCTGTGGCCATTATAGGTGAAGACTATATATATACTGTATATATATATATATATATATATATATATATATATACTGTATATAACCAACTTTACTCCTAAACTCGATTAATGAAATTAACAAACATGAGATTCGAACCTATATACTTATGCATTGCACGAAGGTTTATTATATATATATATATATATATATATATATATATATATATATATATTGTATATATATATATATATATACTGGTATATATATATATATATATATATATATATATATATATATATATATATATATATATGTATATATATATATTGTATATATATATATATATATACATACATACAGTATATATATTGTATATTTGTCGTTATATTCTGGCTATCATTACGCGACTTTATACAGTTTAGGAAGGAACTGTGGGAATTATAGGTAAGGACTTATTTCAATTAACCCTCTTTCTTCCATATACCCTCCCTAATCTGAATGATATCGTCTAATAGTAACCAGAATCAGGTATGTTGATCGTGGAGGGAGTTGTACAAAGGGGTAGACCTAGATTAACGTGGGATCGGGTATTACAAAGGGGTAGACCAAGATCACACCTGCTGTATAGATAAACAGAGAGGTAGAGATTTACAAACCACCGGTACCAATGACATATTTGAGAGGGGATGATTCATTTTTTGGTCGATTTTTTGTTCATGTATGTATTATTGTTCTAGTTTCCTCCCTAAGTCTTCATCAAACTTAAAAACGGTCCTTAGACGCCCCCCCCCCCCCCCCCCCCCCCACACACACACACACACACACCTTCAAGATTAATTTCTACATGTTTCGATAGAAAAATGTCCCAGCCTGTTTCTCTTATTATTACAGGCTCGCTATCGCTCGCCAGGGGAAAAAATCGACACCTAAATGGCACGAAAGGTCTTGATATTGATATCTAAATGGGACGAAAGGTTATAAAATCGACAAACTAATGGGGCGAACGTCTTAAAATCTGAAAACTAATAGGCCTAAGCATGAGGGAGAAAGGGAGGGGGCCAGAAAAAAACAACCATCTCCCCTTTAAGGGGAGATTTCCACTTGAGGGACTTTTTTCTTGACCCCTTTCTCCCTCATGTCTAGCCCCATTGCTTTTGAGATATTAAGACGTTCGCCCCATTAGTTTGGCGATTTTAAAAATGTACGCCCCATTCTGTCAATTTTAAGACCTTTCGTGCCATTTAGATGTCGAATTTATCCTGGCGAGCGATAGCGAGCCTGTAATTTAAGAGTAACTGGCCTTCGGCCGGGACATTTTTCTACCGAAAAATGTACCAATTTATCTTGAAAGGAGGTCAAGGGGGTGACATTTTTAGATTGCTGGAAGAGTAGGCAACAAACTAAATACCTCGCCTTAATATGAACAAAACATTTCGTAACATTGAAACCATTATAATTCACGCTAACAATGGGGAGAGTAGACAATTGACGACTTGCGAGTTTCAGGCTATTATAAGGAAGTTGAAGATTTTACATTGTTATTTAGCAGAATTACCAGCTAAAATGCGGTTGCTGTACATATGCAACTAAATTCAACATACTTGTAATTCTGTGCAATATCGATGTTTACGGCACCAACTTCCTTACAGCCAGAAACTCGCAAGTGGTCAATTGTTGCACGAGATGTTTGTGATCTGTTAATAGAAATGCCTTGATCAGGTCTTGGTACGTGAATTTACTGTACTGTACATCGTGTTGTTGATTTCATTAATTGAGTTTAGGAGTAAAGTCGGTTGGTGGAGGTAACATAATAACAGTTCAGAATATAAAAATAGTTAGCGAAATGTATAGTGTGATTATAATTATAACAGCAAAATACAGTTGTTGTTCTCAAGCCAGAACCACTTTACAGACTTCATTAAACAAGATACTGGGATTTCAGTCACATCCAGTTTAAGGGGAAGTTGTTTAATAAATATATTTATTTTGTGTTATTATCGGTATAAGTATTTGTTTTAGTTTGCTCCCTAGACATCTATCAAGCATAATAAAAAGCATCCCAAAGACCCCCTTCGAGATAAATTTGTACATTTTTCGGTAGAAAAAATTTCCGGCTGAAGGCCGGTTCCTCCTAAATTTCAGGCTCACTATCGCTTACCAGGAAAACATCGACACGTAAATGGCACGGAAAGTCTTAATATTGACAAAGAAACGGGCGAAATTCTTTAAATGTGAAAAGTAATGTAGTAACCATAGTAACATAAAAGCCAAGGGGGTTCAGCAAAAAATACTTCCCCTTAAACAAGAGACTGTGATTTCAGAGCCATCCTTGTCAATTGACTTACAAACTTGATACGCTCTTCAGTAATGAGTGTTGGTGTGTTGTGATGCTTCCTTGCGACCCCCCCCCCCCCTCTCTCTCTCTCTCTCTCTCTCTCTCTCTCTCTCTCTCTCTCTCTCTCTCTCTCTCTCTCGCTCGCTCGCTCGCTCTCGCTCTCTCTCTCTCTCTCTCTCTCTCGTCTAATGGTAACCAGAATAATGATGAATATATGCTAATGGTGGTGCAGGTGCTAATCGTAATAATGAGAGTAACCTGCAACTTGATGATAGTAATGGAAGGTGGAGCGGCGAACGCAATACAGTGAAGGTATACATTCAATAAGAGCACGGTACATCAAGGGGAGATGGTATTTTTTTTTTTGGGGTCGATATATTTATTTATATATTATATTTTTGTTTCCTCCCTAGACCCCCATCAAGCTTTTAAAAAATACCCCCAATTAGACCCTCCTTCTAGCTAAATTTGTACATTTTTCGGTAGAAATATTTCCCGGCCCTCCTAAATTGCAGGCTCGCTATCGCTCACCAGGACAAAAGTCGACACCTACTGTATATGGCACGAAAGATCTTAATATATACAAAGAAATGGGGCGAAATTTCTTAAAATAGCCAAACTAATGGGTCAAACGTCTTATAATCTGAATACAAATGGGGCTAAGCATGAGGGAGAAGGGGAGACAAAAACACAAAAAACATCCACCCTTAACTGTGATAAATAGCACCAAGCAGGTGGGTGCTCGCTGCTCAAGTGAGAGGTAATACATTCTACGACCAACCAACAAGATACAGGCATAAATATAATGCACACTGTTATACTATGTGTGTGTGTGTGTGTTGTGTGTGTGTTGTGTGTTGTGTGTTGTGTTTGTGTGTTGTGTGTGTGGTGTGTGGGTTTTTTCCAGCTGACGGTAAATTGCCTTGTCCTCACCTTCATTACTCGGTTATTACGATTTGTTGTGTCGAAATATGCTACTAATTATGAAAACTAGGCATCAATATGACACGTCGAGTACCTCCATAATTATATTTCTAGTAAGTACTGAGAAATGAGCTGCTAAAGGTTTGAATTTTCCGTCAGCTGAAACGTCTAAACATCTGAAAACTCATGGGGCTAAACATTAGGATACAGGGGGACCAGCAAAACGACCCATCTCCCGTTAAAAATGTCCTCACTTTCTGGTCTAAAATATACCTGGAATAGCCTTGTTCCTATAACCCACATCCGGTCCTAACTTCCGCCCACCTCCTGCCGTGTATCGGGGTCGTAAACTGGACAACATTATCAATTTGCTAATGCTTACGATGCCTCCAAAATATTCTTGCACCTGCTTCTTTAACCCCTTGAACAATATGACGCATTTTGAAAGTTTATTTTGGCTATTAGTAGACTGTTTTATTAAGTTTAGGAGGGATTTGCGTGAGTCAAAAGGTTAAGTGAGGCTGCTAAAACAAGTCCTTCCGAAGCTTCGTAAAATCGTCTAAATGTAGCTCAAATCAAATACAAAAAACGTCACCAGTACGCAAAGGGTTAAATATATCCGTTAATTTAGTCCGTGATAGCGTGATCACATTCAGTTGCAATCATCATGCGTCGAATCAGAAGGTATTGCATTATGTGACCTTATCAAGTTCGCGTGTTTGCGAATACTGAACGCAACCCTGGTGTTTGCGAATACTGAACGCAACCCTGGTGTTTGCGAATACTGAACGCAACCCTGGTGTTTTATAGCGAATACAGAACCTTAGCACGAAATACCATAATGTACTAGCTATAAGTGCTATTACCTTCAATTTTAAGGGGAGATGGGTTGTTTTTCTGGTCCCCTTTCTTCTTCATGTTTATTCCCATTAGTTTTGAGATTTTATGACGTTTGCCCCATTAGTTTGTCGATGTTAAGACCTTTCGGCCCATTTTGTTGTCAATATTAAGACCTTTTGTGCTCTTTAGGTATTGATGTTTTTTTTTTCCTGGCGAACGGCATGCCTCATCATACGTCGTCTTCATCATTTTCACTTAATCTTATACAAATTTAAAAAAGTTTGCAAAGCCAAATTTTAATTTTTCAATCTGATAATTTTATATTTTAATTACTGTTTATAATGTTATCAATTTAATTGTGTATTTATTTATTTAGTATTTTTAGGTATTTATCTTTGTTTTTTCTTTCTTTTTTTAATGTTATGAAGGCACCACTATTATACACCTGTGAAGCACTATCGCCTTAGGTGTTTTGATACTGTGGTAATATAAGCTACCTGAGGCCAAGTTAATCAGCTTACTGAGAGCCTTTACCAGGAAAAAGATATAGGTCCCTAAGGTTCACAGGTTCCTCAAACATTATATATATACGGTATATACTGTATATCTATCTATCTATCTATCTATCTACAACTTTGTCTTTACGTTGCGATATTCGTCTCCGGAAATAGAATGTGACCGTCTCTCTCTCTGGGGTTGACCTGTTATGGGTCATATAGTGGTCAGTAAAGGGTCCATAAAGGTCCCTGGTTGGCAGTTATATGGGCGCCTAGGGAACCACGGCAGACATTTTATCGTGATGTGATATACTCATATATTCACCCTTTCCAGATCCGATTACGCACTTTTCTCTTTCGTGGCTATTATTAGACGACTTTATTGAGATTATTAGACGACTTTCGTGGCTATTATTAGACGACTTTATTGAGATTATTAGACGACTTTCGTGGCTATTATTAGACGACTTTATTGAGATTATTAGACGACTTTCGTGGCTATTATTAGACGACTTTATTGAGATTATTAGACGACTTTCGTGGCTATTATTAGACGACTTTATTGAGATTTGGGAGGGTTTATGGAAGTCAGAAGGTCTTTGCCCTTATAGTTCCCACACATCCTTCCTAAGCTACATAAAATCTTCTAATGATAGCCAGTATATACTGTCAAAATGCGTCATAATCTTGATAGGGTTACCCAGAAAAATGAAGTAAAATAGGCGCCATCGTTTTATTGAAAGAGTTACCGGTACTACATTGAAGTTTAGCATCTTAACCCTTTCGTTATCCTGTGGACTCGGGGGTTGCCGTTTAGCAAACAGAAATAGAGTTCTCTCAATCCCATAATTACCTCTTCAAAATTAGTTATCTGCCCACAGCTAACTCAAAGACAACTGCGGAGGTTGAAGTAACTAAACTGAAGGTTTCTAACCACCTCTGATGGTCACAAAGGCTTTTAAGTATTCCAGAAAGGGCGCAAATTGCGTCCTGTACGTGAAAGAGTTAATAAGAAAAATATTTTTAAGTAAAAATAAAATCGTTTAATGATAGCCAATAATACAATGCAAATTACGTAATTTTATTGTAATACAAAAATAATCGCGTAATAAAATCGTTTTAAACGAGTTCTGCTATTGCCGTTAACCCAAATCCAATTTCCTTAATCAGCAGTAGACTTTGATCTGTTCTCCGTGAAAATTAAAGGGTGAACCCAAGTGTGTGGAGGTGGTGAGAGAGCTTTACAAGAGCCCGTGCGGGGGCAAAATAAATATATATAAATGTTTTCCTGCCAAGCTTTTTTTAAATCTTTATCCGTAGACATATCGAAATTATTATTATTATTATTATTATTATTGTCTGTGTGTGTGTGTGTGTTTTTTTTTTTTTTTTTTTTTTTTTTTTTTTTTTTTTTTTCTAAGTCTTCAATTCGTTATTTCCACATTAATTTTCGTACGTTCTTATGTCTGGGAGGATCACATGCTTTTATTTATTTCATTGGTAAGTGTTTGGTGTTGGGGTGAATTTAATTAAGTAGATTATTTGTTATTGTGCAGTTCCTGTTTTTGTTTATTTTGCTTTGCAAGTTTTACATTTTAATTTGTGTGTGCACTGATTAAATAATAGCCTTATATAATAATAATACCTTGTTGTGTGTGTGCAGAGGCTAGATTTGCTGATAACGGGATATTATTCTGTGAAAAACAAAGATTCAATTTTTCAGTACCTCAAAAATTCGACACAGATAAGTTAGCATCAAATTCTGACAGTATATTCGTGGCCAGAGTATTTCACAAATAAGATCATAATATATCATTATTGTAGTCAAATACAGCCAATCCAGCCATTCTACACATGCACGATATTTCAAGGACAGACACGCACATGTAGGTATTCCGATAGTCAACACATACACACACGTACATACCAGTTCAAAAGTTTAATACAGATTCTCCCTTTCACTTTTGTAATTTTTTTCTTTAATGATGGACACACATTCACTCTTGTGTTCTGGTTCATTACCACTAACACCTGCCTCGCTTCTCGTCACGCAATACACTTTTAGCTGGTAATTCTCTCAATGTAGATGATTACAGCTCCAACTTCCTTATAGTCTGAAACTCGCAAGTGGTCAATTAATGTTACTGTCTTCCATGAATAATACAATTTTGCTATTTGGAGGAGTGTCTATTACAATATTTAATCTAATGGCAATATAACATTAATACACTATCAAACAAAAAGAATAATTGTGGAAAAAGTAAGGAATTGAATTTTTTTCGAGTTTGGTTTCCTTGCCATGAAACGTTTGAGAAGTGACATGACATATTCTGTCCAGGGAATCATGCCCGAGTCTCGGTAAGGGGGGTCACCGGCTTTTTTTTATCTGTCTCTCCTTTTCTCTCTTTCCCTGGCTTATATCCATTCGGCCCCATTTAGCCAACTGTTTTAAGACGTTTATCCCCATCCAGGTGCCGATTTCTTCCTGGCGAGCGATAGCGATCCAGCATTGTATGGAGAAATCCGGCTTCGCCGGAGACATTTTCTATCGAAAAATGTACAAATTTAGCCTGCTGTCAAAACAAAAATATATATATGCTGGCTCGCTACCGCTCGCCAGGAAAATATTGACACCTGGATGGGGTAAACGTCTTTAAACAGTAGGCTGAATGGGGCCGAATGGATACAAGCCAAAGAGAGAGGGAGAGAAAGATAAAAAAGAAGCGAGGTGGGCTCCCGTAAGCCTTCTGTATGTCCTCCTACACTTTACAGCGGGAATAAAAATGATGGAGGTGAAGAGAAGCCATCAACAAACTGACTATATTTCACACAGGGAAGGGGAAAACATGTAACATATAGCATACTGCATTGAACAATATCTTATCTCCAAATATCTATTCTATCTATATCTATATCTATTCTATCTATATGCTCAGGCCCAATCACCACTTTTCCTATTTTTTTTTTTTTTTTTTTTTCTTGGGGGTGGCCGACTCAAGACAGAGCAAGAACAGGAAAACACAAAACACAAGACAAAACCGCGAACAAACACAGATAAAACACAACATTCACACACATCTAGGTCACCCAGGAGAATACCCGGAGACCAGGGTCACCAAGGTCGCTCCAGCACTCCCACAGATAGTAAAAATAAAATATGGCTGCAAATGTTAAGCGAAATGTTTATAGTTTACGGGAAACGAGAGCTTTCAGCTTGATAATCACTATTACGCAGACGATATGGCATATGTTTTTTTAAACCTTTGTTAGGTAATGACAAATTAATATAATGTATAGAATGAAAGGCTAAGCATCAAAAAATGGTCCCCTGAGCCCTCCAGGAAGGCCCAGTCAAATACGAAATTCTAAACTAAAGGCCCGATTTCAATTCTGTTTGCGCCATTCGATTCAGCGTGTCAAACTGTACTTTATGTATAAATTTGAAAAAAATCCGTACATAGATAACTCGTCTGTGGAGTTTTTAAACTTTAAATTGCTACAGACCTTTGAATTACCCAAACCCAAACCTTTGAATTACCACAGATCCCTCCTAAGCTGCACAAAATTGTCTAAATAGAACTGAAATAAAACAAGAGAAAAACCCCGGTAGTGAAAGGGTTAATCCTTCTTAGTGAAAAGGTTAATCCTTCTTACTACCACAGATCCTTCTTATACTGGTCAAAATCGTCTAAATATAGCAAGATTAAAATTGAAAAGTTGTCGCCGGTACAGAAGGGGTTAATACTCATATCGTCATTCATACAACAATTCATGAGGCCAGCATGACATAATTACTTCAGCATGACCTAGTTAATTAGCCCCAGTCATGCAGAAGGGTCATCAATATTACATTATCACCTGTGTGTTGATTAATGGACAGGTAATGACAACCTCTCACCTGTTGTAATGATTGCGTGTGGCAATTGTTGACGATTCGTGTGTGTGTGTGTGTGTGTGTGTGTGTGTGTGTGTGTGTGTGTATATAAGGGTACGTGTTTAAAGGGAGGTGGGTCGCTTTTCTGGTCCCCCTTCTTCCTCATGTTTAGCTCCATTCGTTTTCAGATTTTAAGACGTTCGGCCCGTTAGTTTGGTGATTTTAAGACCTTTCACCCCATTTATGTGTCAATATTAACACCTTTCGTGCTATTCGGTGTCGATTATTTTTATGAAATTATATATGAAATAATCGACCAAAAAATAAACCCTTCCCCCTTAATCAATTGTTTTTTAGATGTTCTTGCTAAATATATAGAATTTACTCAAGAAGTAGTTAGACTAAAATAAATATCGTTACAATTTGGTTTAACCGGACCAACTAAAAGGGTAATTAGCCAGCAGTGACCGAGCCACTAATTGTCGGTGTTGATAAAGATAATTGGGTCATCAGCTGGGGAGGGGGGGGGGGGGGGGGGAGAGAGAGGAGACCTTTTGGTTATTCTTATCAATTTGTTTATCAGATTCGGCAAAATATACCCCGGTAAAGGATACGTTGGTTAAGTGTTCGACTTGTGGTTGCTTGGTTTATTAATTTATGTATTCATATATTTGTTTTAGTTTCCTCCCTAGACCTCCATCAAGCTTAGAAAAACACCCCCTAGACAAGATAAATTTGTAAATTTTTTGGTAAAAAAAAATCCCCGCCAAAGGCCGGTTCCTCTTAAAATTGCAGGCTCGCTATCGCTCGCCAGGAAATAATCGACACCTAAATGGCACGAAAGGTCTTAAAATTGACAACGAAATGGGGCGAAAGGTGTTAAAATCGCCAAACTAATGAGCCGAACGTCTTATAATCTCAAAACAAGTGGGGCTAAACATTAGGGAGAAGGGGCCCAGAAAAACGACCCCTCTCCCCTTAAGTGTTCGACTGTGGCCTGGAACAATATACTGTATATGTGTGTATAACTGTATATACGGTAACAATATTTATTTGTTTGTTTGTTTATTTTATCGTTATCATTAATATTGGCACCCATTTGACGCCACTCAGCAGCACCCCCCCCCCCCCCCCCCCCCCCCCCCCCCCCCCCCCCCCCCACACACACACACTCTTTAACTTCCTTGACGTGTGTTTATCATATGATTGATAACCATGTGACAGCTTCCTTCATGTGTGTTTGTCACCTCCCTCTACACCCCTCCTCCTTTCAACTCGCTTGACAGCTACCAATTCCCCAACTTCCTTCCCCTCCCCTCCCGTCACCGATACAATCACCTCCCCCCCCCCCCAACCCCTCCTCCCTTCGACTCACCTGGTACCTACCAACTCCCCTCCCCTCCCACAGACTTCCCCTCCCACAGAATTCCCCTTCCTCCCACCTCCCCTCCCCTCCTCTTCCACCTCCCCTCTCCTCCCACATACCTCCCCTTCCTCCCCCCCCCCTACCTTAACCCCTTCCCCTCCCCTCTCCTCCCTTCCCCTCAAGTCACCGATACATGACAAGTTGGACACCAGGAGTTACGAAGCTGAGAACCTCACCTAACTTGTGTAATGCATGTAAAGTGTCACCGCGCGTCGTCCTCGCTTATACATACTTTCCGATGGCCAGCGTGGTGGACCCTAGCACCAAAACTGCCCTGAACCGATTGTTAAACTATGCCATGTCACATACACATATATTGTTGGTGCAATATATTGTTAGTGGAATATATTGTTGGTGTAATGTAAAGATTACTGAAGGTGGTTTAGGAGATTGGTTGGTGTAAATTATTGAGACAGGCTTAATAACTTTATTAAACAGTGAGTTAATTATGATATATAATATATATTTGGCAAGGAAGAGGAACTTAGGAATCCCGAGGAAGATAAATTGGTAGTGAATATAAATTACTATTATGCATAATCTTACTCCATGATTAAGAAAAGCGAATATCTCATGGGGTTGGAATAAATGATGATTCCAAAATATATCTTAGGGCCTATATTCCTGCCTCATCATTTAACCCCTAATCCCTTTTTTACCGGCGACGTCAATTTACTTTGATGTTAGCTACATTTAGACGATTTTGTGCAGTTTGGGAAGGAACTGTGGTAGTAAAAAGGTTTCAGTGAGATATTTCGTAGCCTCTTAATTGCTGGAGGCCCTTTTTGAACTGAATAAAACCGTCTAATAGTTGCTAGAATAAAACCGTCTAATAGTTGCTAGAATAAAACCGTCTAATAGTTGCTATAATAAAACCGTCTAATAGTTGCTAGAATAAAACCGTCTAATAGTTGCTAGAATAAAACCGTCTAATAGTTGCTATAATAAAACCGTCTAATAGTTGCTAGAATAAAACCGTCTAATAGTTGCTAGAATAAAACCGTCTAATAGTTGCTAGAATAAAACCGTCTAATAGTTGCTATAATAAAACCGTCTAATAGTTGCTATAATAAAACCGTCTAATAGTTGCTAGAATAAAACCGTCTAATAGTTGCTAGAATAAAACCGTCTAATAGTTGCTAGAATAAAACCGTCTAATAGTTGCTAGAATATGATAAATAGGATGTCACCGGTATTGAACGAATTAAGTCTCCCTCAGTCATAGGTTTAATCAAGCATTTATTATTTTGTTATGCACTGTGTGTGTGTGTGTGTGTGTGTGTGTGTGTGTGTGTGTCCATGTTTTTTGTATTACATAATTGTGAATACCTATTTGAATAATTTGGTTGGTGGTTCAAACACTTGCACACACATATTCATATGTTGATATCGATATACTGTACACACGGAACGCGTGTATGTGCGTCAATTCCGAATACCAACAATACATACAGCAAACAGGCATACCTAATTCAGTATAGGAATACATCTTGTTAAAGTAGTTGCTTTATGTTCATGAGCAATTATATAAACCTTTTCTCATACATACATACATACATAACATTTTAAGACTGAGTGTTCCACACATAAGTGCAGTTTCAGTCTCTTGTCCTAATGGCGGCGTTCCAGGCAACCCTGTTAAGGGCTGCTTCACTTGTCAAGTTCTTGGATTTGAGATCGGCGCGTATAGTCCGATCCCAGGTCTTCCTCGGTCCACCCCTTGGTGCAGCTCCCTCCACAATCACAGACCTGCATTTTGTCACCCCATTTTGTTCATCCATTCTCTCCACATGTCCATACCATCCCAGTCTACTTGTACGCATCACCTCGCTAATACTCTTTATACCTAAACGGCTCCTCAGCTCAACATTTGTTATTCTATCCTGTAGCCTGGCCCCACACATCCTCTCACCATTCTCATCTCATTACGCTCCATTCTGTTGACATCCTCTACTTTAACGGCCCATGTTTCTGAGGCATACGTCATTGCACTTCTAACACATGAGGCATACACCTTTCCCTTCAGGGGGAGAGGCATTCTTTTCATGGTCAGGATTGGCATCAATTCTCTGAACTTCCCCCAGCCACACCTAATTCTAGCAACAGTGGCAGCCTCGGCCCCACCACCGGCAGAGATGGTATCTCCTAGGTAACAAAACTTGTTCACCAGCTCCAAAGACTCATTTCCAAAATTCACAGCCACAGGATCATCACTTAACACAAGCTCGCCTTTGCACACTACGCACTCAAATTTCTCTATTTCTGACTTATCCTTCGGCAGGGGCCCCTTTATTCTACTACAGCGCTTACTCCCATGGTGTACCCAACATCGACAGATGCTACATTGAATTGAGTTAACGCCCACTCCCTTTCCACACACTGCACATGGGTATGCACCGCTCTTTTCCACATTGCCTCGTCTCAAACTACAATGCATAACCTTGGTTTTGTTAATATTGACTCTCAAACCCTTGCTCGCCATGCCCTCTCTCCACTTTCTGAATTCTCATATTAATGTATTTACAGTAAAGCCTTCCATTACCTAGTCTTCTCGTACATTTTTTTTTTTTTTTTTTGTAATCCTAATGCCTGTACTGTTTAATGAATACATGATACAAGGAGAGAGATACTAACTCGATCCCAAGGTCGTGACTGGAATCAGTGAATGGTCTTAAAATGCATTAATTCCCTAATGGGGTGGAACGAATGGCGGGGATGTGTGATCAGACCTGCTAAGGGGGGGGGGGGGGGGGGGGAGAGAGAGAGAGAGGTGGTGGTGGTGGTGGTGGTGGTGGTAAGAAGGAGGAGGTGGTGATGGTGATAGTGATAGTGATAGTGGTGGTGGTGATGGAGGTGGAGATGATAGAGATGGTGGAGGAGGAGTAGGAGGAGGAGGAGGTGAGGGGAGGGACAAGTTGAGGACCAGGAAGTGATGCTGAGAAACACAAACAGACACGATATTGCAAATGTGCCAATCATTATAGACACTGGCATATAATAGGACCGAAGGGTGATGGGAAATGTAGTAAGATGAATAAAATGCAAGAGAGGAAGCAATCATAGGGAGTAGCACAAAGATAGAGAAACATTTTGTGAGGGTAAGGAGGCGATGCAAATGATAGTAGATGACATAAAGAAGAGTTGAATAGTATTACTGGGGTGATGTATTGTAGATGGAGTGAGGAACTACATGAACGAAGGCGGTGCTGGTTGGGGGGAGGGGCGTCGACTGACTGGGGACAGAGGTGCATGGGGGCGGTTCGTTCGTGGCCACCCCTTCGGGGATCGCGGCGTCAGGCAATAGATAGATAGATAGATAGATGTATTGTTATAGTTTGTGCTATAATATGTTAAGGGGAGGTTTTTAGTTGATTCCCTAGACTTCCATCAAGCTTAAAATTACTCCCCCTAGACCCCCTTTCAAGATAAATTTGTACATTTTTCGGTAGAAAAATTTCCCGGCCATAGGCCGGTTCCTCTTATATTACAGGCTCGCTATCGCTCGCCAGGATAAAATCGACACCTACATGGCACGAAAGGTCTTAAAATTGACAGAAATGGGTCGAAAGTTCTTAAAATCGTCAACATAATGGGGCGAACGTCTTAACATTAGAAAAGCAATGGGGCTAAACACGAGGGAGAAAGGAGTCCAGAAAAAAATCTCTCAAGTGGATATCTCCCCTTAACCCCTTCAGCACCATGACGTATTTTTAACCTTTGATTCTGGCCAAGATTATAGGATTTGATGCAGTTTAAGAGGGACCTATGTTACTAAGAGGGTTTATGGAGATCGTCTTGACCCATTAGAGTCGTGTAGGTAGATCATAAACTAAAGAAAATCGTCTAATGTTAACCAGAATGTGTGATGGTGGTGAAGGGGTTAACAAGGGTACTGCAGTGATAAACAGTTCATTAAGGGGAGGTATTTAGTTTGTTCACTAGACCTCCATCAACCTTAAAATTACACCCCCTTGAGTCCCTTTCAAGATAAATTTGTACATTTTTCGGTAGAAAAATGTCCCGGCCGAAGGCCGGTTACTCTTAAATTACAGGCTCGCTATCGCTCGCCAGGATAAAATCGACACCTAAATGGCACGAAAGGTCTTAATATGGGGTGAAAGTTATTAAAATCGCTAAACTAATGGGGCAAACATTTTATAATATCAAAAGCAATGGGGCTAAACATGAGGGAGAAAGGGGTCAAGAAAAAAATCCCTCAAGTGGAGATCTGCCCTTAACAGTAATTCATATTCTGTATATAATCACATTTGGCAGGTTTATCAGCATATTTCTTTAGCATAATATTTGCTTTATATCCTGCATTATAAAATTATATATCCATTATAAAATCCTCTCATATTTGACCTGCATTCTACGTTAGTTCAACGTGAATGGAATCAATCTTGCTTTCTGTCTGTTTATTGGGAACTATAATCTTCTTAGGTTTGTTTAATAATCAAAGCAGGTACTCTAAATATATATTTTTAATACTGTTCATCCGCATGGTGAAAGCTAAATTATTGAACACGTTAACCCCTACAGCACGATGACGTCTTTTTACCTTGTATTCGACTAAAGTATGCAGTTTCAGAAAGGCCTATGATATTCAGAGGGATTATTGAGATCGTATTTACCCCTTTGAGTCCTAGAGGTAGATTATATGCAAAAGAATATCGTTGGATATGATGAAAATACGTCATCGTTCTGATGAGGTTAACTGTATTTCATTCTGGACTTGCCGTTGGTGAGAGTTGACTTTCAGCCCAAATTGGAACTCAAAGCAAAACTGGATTAAAGAGAGTTAACATTGTGAGTGTCAGGCAATTACTTTTTAAGCTTCGTATATTGTTTTGGGGGAGGATTTTTCACGGAAGATAGGATCATTTACGTCGACACATTAACGCTTTTATAGGTAAAGGATCACTAACATGTATATGATAACATTATTTATTGTTGAAATAATTATACCTCATATAGCCAAGGTGCTTAAAAGAGACTGAACATTACCAATGTTAGCCCCCCCCCCCCCCCCACACACACACGCGCGCGCACACACACACACACAATCAATCGCCGGCCGGGCGGAGACAAATTGGGCTTGTCTCCTTTCATGTGTTAGCCTCAGTTCACCTAGCTGTAAATAGGTACCTGGAATAAGTGGACGACGTTGTGACGTCCCATCTGGGGTTGGCAAAAATGGTACAAGGCGAGATGGGTATCATATGGTTCACCTAAGCTGATGGCTACCTAAGCCTTCGGGCGAGACGGTACCGTCTATAGTGAGAATGGTACCATACAGATCCACCCTAAGCCTTCGTTTCCGATGTCGCCAATTGGCTAAAAATACAGACTACACACACATCCACAGCCATTCCAATGATACATATAACACCTACACATATAGGAGGCGGGAAATAACGAGCATTCTCACTCCCGCAATACAACTAGAATAAGTACAACTAGAGTAAGTACACACACACACACACACACACATACACACATACACGCACATACCTCCCCGTGGCGTAACTGATAGCGCGTCTGGCTCACAACCAGAAGGTCCCGGGTTCGAGACCCGGGCGGGGAAGAGACATTTGGGCAAGTCTCTTAACGGTGTAGCCTCTGTTCTCCTAGCAGTATAAATAGGAACCTGGAATAAGTGGACGAAGTTGTGACGTCCCATCTGGGGTTGGTGATCGGTTACAAGGTGAGATGGGTATCGTACTGGTCAACCTAAGCTACTGGTCAACCTAAGCCTTCGGGTGAGACTGGTACCGTAGTGAGAATGGTACCGTACAAATTAACCCTAAGCCTTCGTTTCCAGATGTCGCCAATTGGCTAAAATACAGACTACACACACATCCACAGCCATTCCAACGATACATAAACACTTAACATGCATTTCACGCAATACACTCCCAGTTAAGGAGGCGCGATAATAATGAGCTTAGCTCGCATTGCGTGGATTCCCCTTGACGAACAAGCAAGCAAGCAAACACACACACATGCACACACACATACACATGCACACTCACATACACACACATCCCCCCCCCCCCACACACACACACACACACACACACAGTCAGTACACACACACACACACAGTCAGTACACACACACACACACACACACACTGTCTATATATCTATGTCTCTCTCTATCTAGGCTATCTAATTTATTTGCACACACTCTCTCTCACTCACACACTCACTCTCTCTCACTCACTCTTTCTATCTATCTATCTCTGTATCTATCTATCTATCTACCCATTTATCTATCTATATATATATGTAGTTATAACGTTGTCTCAGAGGTGTCTAAATAGTGACGGCCATTGACAGCAACACTTGGCAACTTTGGACAGCTGTCTTCTCTCCTGCTGGACTAGTTGTGTGTGTGTGTGTGTGTGCGTGTGTGTGTGTGTGTGTGATGAGAGAGAGAGAGAGAGAGAGAGAGGAGGGAGGGAGGATAGTGTGTGTGTGTGTGTGTGGGTCAGAGAGAGAGATAGGAGGGAGGATAGTGTGAGAGAGAGAGAGAGAGAGAGAGAGAGAGAGAGAGAGAGAGAGAGGGGGGGGGGGGTTAGTATCGGTAGAAGAATCGGTATTGATGTAGAGCAAGGGTTCCCATCCTGGAGGGGTACATGTACCCCCAGGGGTACATTTGCACTTCTCAGGGGGTACATAGGGGTCTGAGAGAATAACCATAGTGTACAAAACATGGTGTTCTAATCTACAGGCAGATTGCACATAGTTGTATTTTTATCAATTTCCTCATTTCATAAGCGAAACTTATATTAAAATTGGCAAGAATGTAGTTACCGGGTGGACCGCCCGCCTTACACTAAGCGGACGCTTGCAATCATGTTCCCGTCTATTTTGACTGCCGTGGGATACAATAATAGGTTGAAGGGGGTCTTTTGCCCCCCTCACCCCCCATGACTTATTGTCATCATCATACATATTGCCAGCAGGGGTCAAATAACAGAAAAAATATACGGGAACTTAACCGCGAGCGATCGACCTATGTAAACATGACTACCGTTGGACCTTACACCCGGTACATCCTTCCCTTAAAATTATATCAGTGAGGTGACTATTCCATTGTTTTCACTATTATGTGACTTCCTGCGGAATAAATATTATTCTCCTGTTATCTATGTATGTTCAGATTTTCTTCTCTTTGTACGTGATATTGTTAAAATAAATGAACAAAGAAATACAAATATCCCCATTTTTAAAGACCTGAAGATAATTTTTAAAATTATTATTATTATTATTATTATTATCACTACTTTATTATTATTATTTGTATTACTATTATTATTAATATTACTATTATCATTATTATTAACCATATATTCTGTGTATTTCCAGATGGAATTAGCAAGAATGGAAAATCCAAAAAGACAAAGAAAAATACGGAAACAAATGAAGGAAACCAATGGTAAGTCTGGCCGGCGTAGCACAGGCCCTGCAAACCCTCCCCTCGTATGAACTCGGTTTATGTGACTGCCGGATTGATAAAACGCACCTTATTATATTTGTGAGAGATCCTTCCTAAGCCGAATTTATGGAACTCTCCTTGATTTTATACCCTGTGGAGTTGATTATTGGTGAGAGGTCTTTGCTAAGCCGAATTTATGGAACTGGCCTTGTTTTTAGCTCTGGAGTTGATTATTTGTGATGAGAGATCTTTCCTAAGCCTAATGCCTGATAGACAGTGTTCGCCAATATTTACTCTACTTTAAGCTTATATATGAGAGGACTTTACTAAGCGAGATTAATGTTTAAATATTCGCCATGCTGCAGTAATAAGATTCAATAATAGTTAGATCCAGTATATGTGAGATATTACTTAAGTTACTCAAGAGAGAAGAATGACAAGAAGACCAGAAAGTAGAAGAAGAAAAGACGAAGGAATAAATATATGAAGAGGAACCAGTGAAAACCATATATTAAAGAAGATCAAAAGTAAGAATAAGAGGAGGACTAAAAGATCTAGACAAGGCGATTTGCAGAAGTTTCCGACATTTCTAATAAGTATCCACATTTCTACAAATTGATATGAAGAAGCTTATAATCTTGCTATTTAGGATCTGCATCTTGACACAATGAAAAGCTAAAGTTCTAATCTCTCCATCAAGTGTTAGAATCTGAAGCTTTGGACAATTAAGGTGTTCGTTTTGTGACAGACTAAAGTTCCAAATCTCTCCATCAAATATCCGAAAATCAAGCTTTGGGAAATTCAGGTGTTCGTTTTGTGACAGACTAAAGTTCCTAATCTCTCCATCAAGAGTTCGAATCTGAAGCTTTGGACAATCAAGATGTTCGTTTTGTGACAGGCTAAAATTACAATCTCTCAAGAATCCGAATGTTAAGCTTTGAGAAATTAAGGTGTTTTGTTTTTGTTTTTGTCAATGTGGCCCCTGTATCGAATAGTAGCCGGAGATTTTGTAGGGTCTGTGCTGCGATGGGAGTCTTCCAAACCCTTCCTTCATCGCGGAACATAAGAAAACGGGAGTCTGCAGAAAGCCGAATGATCTACATATGGCAGATCTCTTTCACATCCAACCCATCTCTTCATGTTCATGGTCCTGTCAATGCTAAGGTAGGTACAAAGTTTATCAATTAGTTGGTGATACTAATGTTGTCACCATATTAATAGTAGACCTATTATGTTGGTAACCCCTTCTCTACCGGCGACGTCTTTTGTATTTTATTTCAGCTACATTTAGGCGGTTTTATGAAGCTTAGGAAGGATAATGGTAGCTAAAAGGATAAATTGAGATGGTCTGTAGCTTTTAATTGGTAGACGTCCTTCCAAAGCTGAATAAAGTCGTCTCATGGTAGCCAAAATAAAGTGAAGAAGATGTAGTCGGTAAAGAAGGGGTTAATAGTCAAATTTACATACTATATTCTGTTTCTTTTCAACTGACGGTAAATTGCAAAGTTCCCATCAAGATTTCTCAGTTTTTTTGAAGATTTTGTAGTGAAATGTACGGTAGTGCTAATGATATAAACTTGGTCTTATTATGATGCACAGACATAGTAATTTCATATTTGTCCAACCTTAAGTATCGAGAAATTAGCTGCTCAGGGATTCACTTTATCGTCAGCTGAAAATAAACAGAGTATAGTTAATATGTTAATTATCCAAAACTAGCACATCATTGTAATCCCTTCTCATATAGTAATTTCCTCTTGGAATTTTGTCATTGTTACTACCTAGTTGCTAAAGATTCTTTCTTCGGAAAATTAAGTTGTATATGTGTATACTCTGGCACCTTCCCCAATTATCCTTTTTTTTATGGGGGTGGCTGACTCGAGACAGAGCCCGGATAAGGACATCACAACACATCAGAATAACAAAACAAAACATAAAATCTCACATCTAGGTCGGTTACTTGTTGGACCGTACACCCGGATACTACATCCTTCCCTTAAAATTATATCAGTGAGGTGACTATTCCATTGTTTTCACTATTATGTGACTTCGTGCGGCCCACAATCTGTATTGGACGTGAAACAATCAGGTATGTATACCAACTCGAGACAGCTGCATTACCGCCCGATAATGTCCGAGTAAGTGACAGATCAAAATATTTTATAGTCACTGAGTTAATTTTATTGATAATATCAATGCTAAGATCCCTATCAGTCTACACATACATATTTCATAATAAAATAATATAAAATTGACATAATTTTATCCATTTTGATCCTAAATTGTTAGGGGTACATGGGTACCTATCAGAATGCCCAAGTGGTACAGAGGAACTAAAAGGTTGGGAACCCCTGAAGAGGAAAAGTTACGTAGTCCATTTTTCTCCAATAAGCGATAACTTGTCACGCCCTCATCTCCATTACTTAGCTACTACCAGGATTTTATAGCGGAGTATGTTGTTAAGCCGGTATCACACGAGCGCTTTTTCACTCAACATTTATCCTCAACACTGGTCTGGCAGCTTATGAGGTCAACATTTAACATATTTCCTTCACCTAAATTCATCTATCGTCAGTCTAGTTTCCGATACCAGTATAAAATATTGCAGCAATGTTGCCAGAAAAATGTTGATCATCGAATGTTGACTATAAAAGCTCTCGTGTGATACCGGCTTTAATTGTGTTAAATTGTCATTAAATATGACGCAGGGACATTGCAGTTTCAGATTTGTCCAGCAAGTATCGAGAAATATGTTGCTAAGGAATTAATTTACCGTCAGCTGGAAATATGTTGCTAAGGAATTAATTTACCGTCAGCTGGAAATATGTTGCTAAGGAATTAATTTACCGTCAGCTGGAAATATGTTGCTAAGGAATTAATTTACCGTCAGCTGGAAATATGTTGCTAAGGAATTAATTTACCGTCAGCTGGAAATATGTTGCTAAGGAATTAATTTACCGTCAGCTGGGAAAGAAACACGACTATAATTCCTTCGTTATGTGTTTTTAGTTTGCCTCATAGTCTAAGATAAACACTTCCCAGACCCCCTTCAAACTAAAAAACGCCACCCAGACCCCCTTTAACCTAAAAAACGCCACCCAGACCCCCTTTCAAACTAAAAAACGCCACCCAGACCCCCTTTCAAACTAAAAAACGCCACCCAGACCCCCTTCAAACTAAAAAACGCCACCCAGACCCCCTTTCAAACTAAAAAATGCCACCCAGACCCCCTTCAAACTACATAAAAAATGCCACCCAGTACCCCCTTCAAACTAAAAAAACGCCACCCAGCACCCCTTCAAAACTAAAAAACGCCACCCAGACCCCCTGCAAACTAAAAACGCCACCCAGACGCCCTTCAAACTAAAAAAACGCCACCCAGACCCCCTTCAATCTTAAAAACGCCACCCCAGACCCCCTTCAATCTTAAAAAACCCTCCCCAGACCCCCTTCAATCTTAAAAACGCCACCCCAGACCCCCTTCTCAAACTAAAAAAACGCCACCAAGACCTCCCTTCAATAACTAACTAAAAACGCCACCAACTAAAAAAAAGAGCACCCCTTCAAACTAAAAAACGCCACCCAGACCCCCTTCAAACTAAAAAACGCCACCCAGACCCCCTTTCAAACTAAAAAACACCACCCCGACCCCTTCAAACTAACAAAACCACCCAGACCCCCTTCAAACTAAAAAACGCCACCCAGACCCCCTTCAAACTAAAAAACGCCACCCAGACCCCCTTCAAACTAAAAAACGCCACCCAGACCCCCTTTAAACTAAAAAATGCCACCCAGACCCCCTTCAAACTTAAATACGCCACCCAGACACCCTTCAAACAAAACGCCACCCAGACCCCCTTCAAACTAAAAAACGCCACCCAGACCCCCTTCAAACTAAAAAACGCCACTCAGACCCCCTTTAACCTAAATATGTACACCCCTCGAATGCTGAAAGGGGTAATGATATTGAGCCGTAGACATCGATGTTTAGCAGAGTTACCAGCTACAATATAATGGTAGTACCGTACGTTTATAAATACATAAAACCAGTTCAACATACTCTTTATCCACAAAAAAAACTTACATTATTATTGCATTTCTGTTTAATAGCGATGTTTACGGCTCCAACTACCTTAGATTGCCTGAAACTCGCAAGTAGTCAATTGATTCAACATACTTTTTATCCACAAAAAACTTACATTATTATTGCATTTCTGTTTAATATCGATGTTTACGGCTCCAACTACCTTTGATTGCCTGAAACTCGCAAGAAGTCAATTGAGAATATAAACCTACAACAAGACTTTCCTTCGAAATCAACCGAGAAAGTACTTACAGGGAGGGCAAGGACTCCGCCGTTCCTAGTAGCCTGAGGGAGGGGGCTTAAACGAATCACAGGGGCGAATGTGACGTCCTGAGGGGGAGGGAGGTGGAGGGAGAAGAGGTGGAGGAGAGGGAGGGGGAGGTAGGTGGTGGAGGGAGAAGAGGAGGAGGGGAAGGCAACAGTAGAAAGGGAGGGGGAGGTAGGTGGTGGAGGGATAAGAGGAGAAGGAGATGGGGAAGACTAGGAAGAGGAGGAGAAACGTCGAAAGAAGATGCGGAAGGGGGTAGGAGTAGGAGGCAGGATGGGGAAGAAGAAGAAGAGGAGGAGGAGGAGGAGGAGGAGGAGGAGGAGAATAAGAAGAAGAAGAAGAAGAAGAGAGGAAGAAGAAGAAGAAGAGAGGGCTGGGGGAAGTGAAGGAAAAATAAGAGGATTCATGTGAAAGAAGAGGAGAGCAATCACAATGAGCACTATAGAGAATGCGTAACACCGCCTTTGCTGGCGGAGGTATGCGTTCTACCGATCGCCTCCTAAATGGAATCACTTGTTCCTTGGCGTATATCCTATCTGCCTACCAAATTTCGCGACGATCTGTTAACTCATACTGTGCCGGTCATATTCTGACAACTATTAGACGATTCTTTTCAGCTTAGGAAGGACCTCTATTAATAATAGGACTTCCAACTATCTCCACCAACCCTTTTACCTACCACAGATCCTGCCTAAGCTGCATAATATCGTCTAAAGAGAGAGTGAGAGAGAGAGTGAGAGAGTGAGTACAGTAGGCAATATCTGTGAAAGGGCATACTAGATGAAGTGAAAGATTGAGTAACGTTGGGAGAGCAGGCCGGAATTTTGTCTTCCATAGTTAATTTACATATTTTTGTATGGGATGGATACAAAACACACACACACACACAAAGCTGACACATATATACATACATACATACATACATACATACATACATGCGTACATAGAAACCCAAACACGTACATACATACATACATATATATATATATATATATATATATATATATATATATATATATATATATATATATATATATATATATATATACATATATATATATATATATATATATATATATATATATATATATATATATATATATATATATAATATTAGGTGTTTAGTCAACATGTATTTGTTTGTATCCAAGCTAATTATTACTCATTAATGTGTAAAATTTTTGCGACATTGAACTCTAAATTTTAGATATTCTAGCTCAAATTCTCTCTCTCGTTCTCTCTCTCTCACACACACACACACACACACACACACACACACACACACACACACACACACACACACACACACACACACACACACACACACACACACACACACACACACATCCCAAAATTCCAATTCCACCTGTTTTCCATCCTAACTTGTCAATATCGTATCTGGACTCTCAATTTGCACATTCCATTGGCAAGAGTGAGTCTCAATAAACATTTTTTTCCTTCAATATCTGAGCTGGTGTTCGCGTCATGTTTATTTCATTCTGGCTAAGTCTGGCTGATTTTAAACAGCTTAGGAAGGAATGCTTTCTTCCCAATTAGCCTACTTCTTTCCTTGTCTTATTTTACGATTATTTGTGTTTTCCTTCTCTCTTCCCAATTCTTTATTTATGTCATTTTGTCTTTCCAATTATTTCTCTATGTTCTTACTTTCTTCCCAATTACCTCTTTATTATGCCCTCTTTCCATTTATTCTTTTTATTTAATTTTCTGTTTTTAATTACCGGTATTTATTGATTTTGTCTTTAAAATATGTTTCACTTTTGTTCTTTCTCAGTTACGTCTATATTTTTCCTTCTCTCTTCCCAATTCTGTATTTAAATAATTTTGCCTTTCTTTCCAATTAATGTCGTTTTCTCTTCTATATTTTTTGTCCAGTTACTTCTCTATTTTCCTTTGTCTTCCCATTTTCTATATGTATACCATTTTTCCAATTCATTCTTCCTAATTACTCGATTTGTCTTTAAATATTTATATATTTTCCTTCATTGTTCCCATTTTTATTTTTATGTCGATTCCCAATTATTATATATTATCCTTCTTTCTTTCCAATTATTTCTTTATTTTGTGTTTTCTTCTTTATTTTGTCTTTATCTCTTTACAATTATTTATTTGTTTGCTTTCTTTCTTTCCAGTTTCTTTTTTTTCTTCTTTCTCCCCTGTTACTTTGTATTATGTTTCTTTCTTTTCAATTATCTCTCCTCTATTTTCCAATTTTATCCGATTTATTTATAACTTACCAATTCTTTCTATTTTTCCTTTCTCCTTTCCATATTATTTTTATATTTTTTCTTCATTATATATTTTCAATGATTTCTGTATTGTTGTTGTTGTTGTTGTTGTTCCCTAAGCTGCCTGGCCGAACAGCCCCGATTTCTGTATTGTTCTTTCTTTCTATTTACCGGGGGTACTTTTCTATTTTTGTATTTATTATTTCCCAGTTATAGCTCTTTTTTCCCAATTAGGCCTATGTCTATATTTTTCTTTCTCTCTTCATAATGATTTGTTTATCTTTTCTTTCCCTTTTCACACTTACTTTTCGATCATCTTTTTTTTCCAATTATGTCTATTTATTTTATTTTTCTTCCAAATTACTTCTATATTTGTCTATTTTCCCAATTTTGTTTTTTCTTTCTGTATTTTTTTTCCAATTATTGTATTTTCTCGTTTGTTTCTTTCCCAATTACTTTATTTCTTTCCAATTACTCCTTTATTTTCTTCTGGGGGCTTTCAATCTCACTCATTACGTATTTTTAGTCTACTTCAAAGAAACTAAGAGAGCGTCGTCCTTCAAGATTGTCGCTTGGTACGACGTGTTTCTCTCTCTCTCTCTCTCTCTCTATATATATATATATATATCTATATCTATCTATCTATCTATCTATCTATCTCTCTCTCTATCTCTCTCTCTCTCTCTCTCTCTCTCTCTCTCTCTCTCTCTCTCTCTCTCTCTCTCTCTCTCTCATATACCTGTTTAATTACCTATCAATTTATATACCGTATCTATAATATTTAACTATCTCTAACATGTCCTCTTAATTTTCCTCTTACACACACACACACACACACACACACACACATACACAACACACACACACACACACACACACACACACACACACACACACACACACACACACACACACACACACACACACACACACACACACACTCACTCACTCTCTCTCTTTCTCTGTCACACACACACACGCACACACTTTCTCTCTCACCTTTGTACCCCCAAGCCATATCCAGTTTTGCAAAAAGTGATTCTTAACGTTTCTTACAAGACGGTTTGCCGGAGGGAGAGGTGGGTAGGGTGGGTGGGGAGGGCGTGTAAATGTCGGTTCTTTTATGTAAATGGGTTTTCTGGTTAATTCATTTTCGGTCATCAAAACACAATCCTTTATTTATTGTTGCTAGAATTGTTGGGTTGTGTGTCTGTGTGGGTGTGTTTGTATGTGTGTGTGTGTGTGTGTGTGTGTGTGTGTGTGTGTGTGTGTGTATGTATGTATGTATGTATGTATGTATGTATGTATGTATGTGTGTGTGTGTATTTTCAAGACCATTTTCTGTGTGTGTGTGTGTGTCCATTGTGTGTGGGTGTGTGTGTGTGTGTCCATTGTGTGTGTGTGTGTGTGTGTGTGTGTGTGTGTGTGTGTGTGTGTGTGTGTGTGTTAGAAGGGAGGGGCAGTTTGATAGTTGACGCGTTTATTGACAGTTTTCCTTCTCATTCATACCCTGTACAGATAATTATTCGAGGGTCACGTATGTACAGTCATGAACCATAATACCTGCACACCTGTTTGATTCTGTAGCGAACCCAAGCGAGACAATCCAATGTTCTGTTATATCCCACAGGCTTCACAATTTGGCTTTCCAGATTCTAAGATATACTGTGTAGGCCTATATAGGTGTGCAGGTATTATGGCTTATTACTGTACATTAAATGCTGGTAGTCTAATCTATATGTTATTAATTTCACCACAACACCAAACACCTACAATGCAATTAATAAAAGCATAATATGTGATTCACCGGGATTCGAACCTGGGTTATCACACACAGATTATTAAACACTCTGTGGAAAAAGTGTTATTCTTTTGTTAGTGGCATAGTTTTTATAATTTTTATATTTACTTCTATACTCTATAAATACTTTCCTTGTGGGCATTTCCTGACCCATTAGGGTACACTTCATCCTATTTTCCGGTACGTCTTTTTAGCCGGAGGGAGCGGATGGTGGGGAAAGAGTCTTCTACTTTGCTGTCTTATTCTTCTGCTATACTGTATATCTGTCCCTGTCTAGTAGTATTATGGGCGGACCACCTAGTAGGGACCGCAAGGTATGTGTGGTCTGAGTATCTGTGTAACTCGTTTAACTCTCTCTCTCTCTCTCTCGCTCTCGCTCTCTCTCTCTCTCTCTCTCTCTCTCTCTCTCTCTCTCTCTCTCTCTCTCTCTCTCTCTCTCTCTCTCTCATTCACTCTGGCATAAATGAACTTCAATTGCAAATATGAGAGGACCTAATGAGGCAAATGATGTGCTCTGTCCCCCCTTGTACTCTCGCGCTCTCTCTCTCTCTCTCTCTCTCTCACACTTTTATTTATATGTTTATCTATCTATCTATCTATCTATCTATCTATCTATCTATCTCACTCTACTTGTCTTTGGCAGTGAGTGATTGGTAAAATTATTTGGATGTTTTGATTGGCAGTGACCTAAAGTTTACCAAGCAGTGCATAATTGAAATAGAGAATAAAGCCTACAACTAATTAGGGTATATTTAGAGACAGTGCCAATATAGAAAATAATGAGATACCGGTAGTCCTTACACTATACCGATCTGATATGGCCTCTCCTGGAATATGCTGTTCAGTTCTGGTCTCCAGCAATAAGGAAACATATAGAGCGACTAAACAGAATCCAAGCTAGGGCCACCAAGCATATTCCATCGATTAAAAACACGCTTCCACTGTTGGAGGAGAGGAGGAGAAGGGGGAGAGAGACGGGGAAGAGGTGAGAGGGGAGAGGTGGGAGGGGGAGAGGTGGGGGTTACAGAAGGGGGAGCTGGAGGAAGAGGGGGGAGCAACAGAGGGGAAAGGGGGTGATTAAAGGAGTTGTACGAGGAGTGGTGGTAAAGGGGAGAGAGAGAGAGAGAGGGGGGGGGGCATAGGGGGCGACAAGAGTAGAGAAGGGTGGAGATTAGGGGGATATACTGTATATATATATATATATGGAGAGAGACACAGAGTGTGAGAGACAGAGTGAGAGACAGAGATAGTGGGAGGTGTAGTTCTTGGGGGTTCCTATTTATATTCATATTACTGAGAAATTCATTACCTCTGAAGGATTTTGGTGCCGCGCCCCGTCCCGCTCTGTTGGCCTTGAAAACAATCCTGGCTGAGAGAGAGAGAGAGAGAGAGAGAGAGAGAGAGAGAGAGAGAGAGAGAGAGAGAGAGAGAGAGAGAGAGAGAGAGGGTATGTGTGTGAATGTGCTGCAAATAGCTGCAAGGAATAGTTCATAGGCTAATAGTATCGACCTTGCAGGAGTATATTGCAGGAGTATATTGCAGGAGTATATTGCAGATAGAATATTGCAGATAGATATATAAGGACCTAATTGAGACTATAACCGCATTTCTTATGGATCACTTGGTCTTTTAGAAGGGGGAGGGTCCGGACACCCACCTCCTTCATGTTTAGCCCCATTAGTTTTGAGATTTTAAAACATTCGCCCCATTAGTTTGGCGCTTTGAAGACCTTTCGTCCTCTTCCAACCATGATTGGGTGTAGTTGAGGCTGTGAGCGTTTTGTTATGAAGGTAGGCTACTGAACATTATCATTGACTCTATTTAATATTGTAAATTCTTCAATCACACGACGATCTATTAATTTATGAAGAGTTATGTCACACGAACGCATTTTCCGGCAATTCTCGACGAGCAAGTATTTTTCTCGTACTGTTTTGGGACTTTTGCATTGGAATCGGAAGCTAGATCGAAGGTAGATTATGTTAGGGAGTTTAATTCTTATGGATCATATATTTTGAAGCTGCCAGACCATAATTGCCCGTAAAAAATTACGGACAAAATGCTCGTTTAACACCACCTTAACCCCATGAGATGAGGATTATGACTTGTTTTAACAGTGCATTATGACTGTCTCGTATTGTCTCCTCCCTTTGACTCGTGTTCTATATTGTGTCCTGTTGCATTTGATCTCGTATTGTCTCGCTTTATCTGTCGTATTGTCTCTTTTGATATGTTTCGTTATGTCTCTTATTGTCTCGTTTTACCTGACTCGTATTGTTTCGTTTTTATCTAACTCGTATTGTAGCGTTTTATTTGTCTTGTATTGTCTCTTTGTATCTGACTCGTTTTATCTCGTATTGTCTCGTTTTATCTCGCATTGTCTCGTTTTACCTGACTCGTATTGTATCATTGTATCTGACTTGTTTTGTATCTATCGTATAGTTTCGTTTTTCTGACTCGTATCGGTTCGTTTTGTCTGTCTCGTATTATCTCGTTTGATCTTGTATCTGTCTCGTATTGTCTCGATTTTTCTGACTCTTATCGGTTCGTTTTATTTGTCTCGTTTTATCTCGTATCAGTCTCGTAGTATCTCGTATCGTCTGTCTCGTATTATCTCGTCTTATTTGTCTCGGATTGTCTCGTCTCGCTCCGCCCGGCCTCCCCCCCCGAACAAAAAACTCGGAGAAACTCGTTATACTGGCGACGGCTTAGACGCCCTGTTTACCGGGAGGGAGGGAGGGAGAGAGCGAGAGAGAGAGAGAGAGATGAAAAGATAGTTCGATAGATAAAGAGAGAGAGAGAGAGGTAAATAGTTAGTTCGATAGATACATAGATAGAGAGAGAGAGTATAGGTAGACAAAACTGACCTTTATGAGACGCATTATCCTGGCTGCTGAAAATGGTAAAGTGAACAGTGCACGATGAACTAAACGGACCGTTATTGTCAGCTTATCAGAGAGAGAGAGAGAGAGAGAGAGAGAGAGAGAGAGAGAGAGAGAGATACTGTACATATTAAATAAGACTAGATTCATACTACAGATACATTGGGCTGGAATAGATGATAAATACACACTTATAGAACAATTTGGCACTAATCAAAAGTTTCCAGTTGCAGTGAGCATAGTAGGAAAACAAATGTGTGTGTATAGGTGAAGGTATGCATGACATTTCCTTTCTATCTCTTAACTATTCTATAGACTTCAGGCGATTTCCAAGCCATGCAAGGTTATTCACTTCCAACTATCTTCGGTAATCTACGACAACTGCCGGAGGGACGGAGGGTGGGGAGAGAACTTTGTTCTTTGCTACTCTTTCCTTCCATTTTCACTTAATCTCGGGGTTGCGATCTCTACTAGTCCTGACCAGCTCGTTGGGATCGAAACCTCTGTATGGCCAGTGTATCTATGTAACTGGGATCGAAACCTCTATGGCCAGTGTATCTATGTAACTGGGATCGAAACCTCTGTATGGCCAGTGTATCTATGTAACTGGGATCGAAACCTCTGTATGGCCAGTGTATCTATGCAAATTTGTAAGTCTCTCGCTCTCTCTCTCTCTCTCTCTCTCTCTCTCTCTCTCTCTCTCTCTCTCTCTCTCTCTCTCTCTCTACGAGGTCAGCTAATTTAAGTGTTTAAAATACTTGATGGGTTTGACAATGTGGATTATAGCAAAATGTTTAGCCTTAATATGAATACAACACGTTGCTGGCTGGAAATTAGAATTGAAAAGGTTCAGCACTGGTATCTGTGGACACTTTTTCACATATAAGATCTGTTTTACCTGGAACAAACTTCCCTCCGAAGTTGTAAATAATTTTTCAGTAGAGCAGTTCGAGAAGAGAGTAGATAGTATTTTGCACACTGTAAAGCGTATAAGCTGTATACAATCGACTAATGAACAAACAGTACTCTTGTCCGTGACTGTACCTGGATCAGACGGGGGTGAGAACGTTGAGTAGAACCAGGAACACCCACATTAACATTTAATTACACATGCCTCTCCTTCCTTCCTTCCGTCCTTCCTCTCTCTACCCTCTCTACTCTTCATTCCTTCCTTCCTTCCTCCTTCCTTCTTCTCTTCTTCCTTCCTTCCGTCCTTCCTCTCTCTACTCTTCATTCTTTCCTTCCTTCCTCCTTCCTTCTTCTCTTCTTCCTTCCTTCTTCTCTTCTTCCTTCCTTCTTTCCTCCTTCTCTCCTGACTTCTTCCTTCATTTCTTCCTTCCTCCTTCTCTCCTTTCTTCCTTCCTCTCAATATTCTTCATTCCTTCTTCTCTCCTGCCTTCCTTCCTCCTTCCTTCTTCCTTCCTTCCTTTCTACTTCCTTCCTCCTTCCTTAATTCCGCTCTCTACTCCTCATTCCTTCTTCCTTCCTATATTCCTTCCTTTCTTAATGTCTCTCTTTCCTTCATCCTTCCTTCTTATCTCCTGTTTTCCTTTCTGTCTTGGTGTTCCCTTTCTTCCTTCCTCTCTTTTCTCTTCCTTCCTTCCTTCCTGCCTTTCTATTATCTTTCTCATCTGTCCTTTCTTCTTTCCTATATCTACTATTTACTCCTTCCTTCCCTCTTCTCTCCTGCTTTCCTTCCTCTCTCTACTCTTCATGCCTTCCTTTCTTTATGCCTCTCCTTCCTGCCTTTCCCCTTTCTGTGTTCGTCTTCCCTTTATTCCTTCCTCTCTCTCTACTCTTCCTTCCTTCCTTCTTTCCTTCCTCTCTCTACTCTTCATGCCTTCCTTTCTTTATGCCTCTCCTTCCTGCCTTTCCCCTTTCTGTGTTCGTCTTCCCTTTATTCCTTCCTCTCTCTCTACTCTTCCTTCCTTCCTTCTTCTCTCCTGCTTTCCTTCCGCTCTTTCTCATCTGTCCTTCCTTTATGTCTCTCCTTCCTCTCTTTTTTTCCTTTCCTTTTCGTTTACTTTACCATCTACGTCTCTCCTTACTTTTCTTCCATTCCCTCCCTCCTCCTTCTTTGGGTTACTTCCTTTCCTACCTGTTTTCACCTCTCTCCTCTCCTTTTTAACTTCCCCTTTCTATAATTCCTTCTTACATCATTTGCTTCCTTCCTGTTTTCTTGTCTTCCTCTCTCTCCTTCCGTTTCCCCCTTCCTTCTTTCTCCTACCTATCTTTCTTGTTTGCTTTGCCACTTACCACTCTACTTCCTTCCTCTCTCACTCCTGCTCGAGAAAGAATGGATGGATTTTGACGACATTTGGCGAGTACCTTCACCTAGTATCCGAATAGATCGGAGAGAGGGTGGCGCGCCTATGGACCCCCTTCTCCCTCATATTTAGTCCCATTAGTTTTGAGATGTTAAGATATTCGCCCCCATTAGTTTGGCGATGTTTAGACCTGCAAAATAGGAGGAATCGGCCTTCGGCTTTTTTCTACGAAATATTGCACAAATACGGTATATATCGCAGGGGGATTAAAGGGTATATTTTTAAGCTTGATGTTGGTCTAGGGAGCAAGCTATAACATTTTAAATAATAAAATATGCCAATCAATGAAAAGTCTCCCATTAACTTCTGGCAACACTGGACAACCTGCGTTGCTTGTCTCTGGTTTCTACGTCAGTACTTTCAACGGATCTTTCTAATTATAGGCATGTTACTGATAGACGATTTTATTCAGTTTAGGAATACCGCCTGCCTTGCCAGAGGGTTCAAACTGTCTCCAGTGGCTCACTCAGGCGGTCGAATGAGGAGAGACTATTCACTACCAGTATTAAGGGGAGTTTCGTATTTAGTGGTTTATTTATTTATGTATATATTATTTTAGGTTCTTCTTAACACCTTTTTACTTTTTTAATTCTGTTTGATATTTATTTATTTATTTATTTATTTATTTATATGATATTATTTATTATAACTTTATTTAGTTCCTCCCTAGACCTCCATTAAGGGGAGGTATTTAGTTTGTTCCCTAGACCTCCATTAAGGGGAGGTATTTAGTTTGTTCCCTAGACCTCCATTAAGGGGAGGTATTTAGTTTGTTCCATAGACCTCCATTAAGGGGAGGTGTTTAGGTTCCACCCTAGCCCTCCATTAAGGGGAGGTTTTAGTTTGTTCCATAGACCTCCATTAAGGGGAGGTATTTAGTTCCTCCCTAGACCTCCATTAAGGGGAGGTATTTAGTTCCTCCCTAGACCTCCATTAAGGGGAGGTATTTAGTTCCTCCCTAGACCTCCATTAAGGGGAGGTATTTAGTTTGTTCCATAGACCTCCATTAAGGGGAGGTATTTAGTTTGTTCCATAGACCTCCATTAAGGGGAGGTATTTAGTTCCTCCCTAGACCTCCATTAAGGGGAGGTATTTAGTTCCTCCCTAGACCTCCATTAAGGGGAGGTATTTAGTTTGTTCCATAGACCTCCATTAAGGGGAGGTATTTAGTTTGTTCCATAGACCTCCATTAAGGGGAGGTATTTAGTTTGTTCCATAGACCTCCATTAAGGGGAGGTATTTAGTTTGTTCCATAGACCTCCATTAAGGGGAGGTATTTAGTTTGTTCCATAGACCTCCATTAAGGGAGGTATTTAGTTTGTTCCATAGACCTCCATTAAGGGGAGGTATTTAGTTTGTTCCATAGACCTCCATTAAGGGGAGGTATTTAGTTTGTTCCATAGACCTCCATTAAGGGGAGGTATTTAGTTTGTTCCATAGACTCCATTAAGGGGAGGTATTTAGTTTGTTCCATAGACCTCCATTAAGGGGAGGTATTTAGTTTGTTCCATAGACCTCCATTAAGGGGAGGTATTTAGTTTGTTCCATAGACCTCCATTAAGGGGAGGTATTTAGTTCCTCCCTAGACCTCCATTAAGGGGAGGTATTTAGTTTGTTCCATAGACCTCCATTAAGGGGAGGTATTTAGTTCCTCCCTAGACCTCCATTAAGGGGAGGTATTTAGTTCCTCCCTAGACCTCCATTAAGGGGAGGTATTTAGTTTGTTCCATAGACCTCCATTAAGGGGAGGTATTTAGTTTGTTCCATAGACCTCCATTAAGGGGAGGTATTTAGTTTGTTCCATAGACCTCCATTAAGGGGAGGTATTTAGTTTGTTCCATAGACCTCCATTAAGGGGAGGTATTTAGTTTGTTCCATAGACCTCCATTAGGGGGAGGTATTTAGTTTGTTCCATAGACCTCCATTAAGGGGAGGTATTTAGTTTGTTCCATAGACCTCCATTAAGGGGAGGTATTTAGTTCCTCCCTAGACCTCCATTAAGGGGAGGTATTTAGTTTGTTCCATAGACCTCCATTAAGGGAGGTATTTAGTTCCTCCCTAGACCTCCATTAAGGGGAGGTATTTAGTTCCTCCCTAGACCTCCATTAAGGGGAGGTATTTAGTTTGTTCCATAGACCTCCATTAAGGGGAGGTATTTAGTTTGTTCCATAGACCTCCATTAAGGGGAGGTATTTAGTTTGTTCCATAGACCTCCATTAAGGGGAGGTATTTAGTTTGTTCCATAGACCTCCATTAAGGGGAGGTATTTAGTTTGTTCCATAGACCTCCATTAAGGGGAGGTATTTAGTTTGTTCCATAGACCTCCATTAAGGGGAGGTATTTAGTTTGTTCCATAGACCTCCATTAAGGGGAGGTATTTAGTTTGTTCCATAGACCTCCATTAAGGGGAGGTATTTAGTTTGTTCCATAGACCTCCATTAAGGGGAGGTATTTAGTTTGTTCCATAGACCTCCATTAAGGGGAGGTATTTAGTTTGTTCCATAGACCTCCATTAAGGGAGGTATTTAGTTTGTTCCATAGACCTCCATTAAGGGGAGGTATTTAGTTTGTTCCATAGACCTCCATTAAGGGGAGGTATTTAGTTTGTTCCATAGACCTCCATTAAGGGGAGGTATTTAGTTTTGTTCCATAGACCTCCATTAAGGGGAGGTATTTAGTTTGTTCCATAGACCTCCATTAAGGGGAGGTATTTAGTTTGTTCCATAGATCTCCATTAAGGGGAGGTATTTAGTTTGTTCCATAGACCTCCATTAAGGGGAGGTATTTAGTTCCTCCCTAGACCTCCATTAAGGGGAGGTATTTAGTTCCTCCCTAGACCTCCATTAAGGGGAGGTATTTAGTTTGTTCCATAGACCTCCATTAAGGGGAGGTATTTAGTTTGTTCCATAGACCTCCATCAAGCTTAAAATGACACCCCCTTGAGTCCCTTTCAAGATAATCTTTTACATTTTTCGGTAGAAAAATGTCCCGGCCGAAGGCCGGTTCCTCTTAAATTACAGGCTCGCTATCGCTCGCCAGGATAAAATCGACACCTGAATTGCACGAAAGGTCTTATATGGGTAAAATTCTTAAAATCGCTAAACTAATGGGGCAAACGTTTTATAATATCAAAAACAATGGGGCTAAACATGAGGGAGAAAGGGGTCAAGAAAAAAATCCCTCCAGTAGAGATCTCCCCTTAAGCCTGCAAAATACCCCCAAGACCCCCCTTCAAAATAAATTTGTGCATTTTTCTAACTATTTAAGCCCTGAGGTTCCTCATTACACATAGGCTTTGGTTTCTAACGCTAGCCGATATTAACACTCAGGAAAAAAGCCTCTCGTAGTCAAAGAGTGCATAATCGTGTGCAAGGTGGAATGAAAGAGAAGCCAGTGCTATTATAATTACGAATAAATTGTTATTCATTATTCTAGAACTTGTTATTATTGTTTATTATTATTATTATTAGTAGTAGTATTATTATTATTATTAATATTGTTTATTATTATTATTATTATTATTATTATTATTATTATTATTGTTATTACTATTATTATTATTGTTGTTAATTATTATCACATTATATTATTTATTGTATTTTAAGGGTGATTTCTAATGCATGTATTTCTATATCTTTCTAGGTAAGTTGAGAACAGAGAAAGCAGAGTTCCAGAGTTGTGAGTATTGAGTTTAACATTACTGTTTATATTTTACTTCACCTTTCAGTGCAAGCCACATCACTTTAGCGAACATTGTTGTTAACAGTGTGTGTGTGTGTGTGTGTGTGTGTGTGTGAGTAGGCGTAGGAGTAGGGGTAGGGTCACTATGTTAATACAGTGTGGAGGAAGTGTGTTATAAGACTGCCTAGACGAAAGAGAGAGAGAGAGAGAGAGAGAGAGAGAGAGAGAGAGAGAGAGAGAGAGAGAGAGAGAGAGATGTAGTAGAGTTGAGACATTCCAGTATTATGGTAAAGGCCGGGACTAGGTTGCACTAAGGTAGGTGTAGGAACAGTAGGGGGTAAGGTGAGGCAGGGTGAGAGATGAAGGGGAGGGGGTAGGGGTGACTCAGACGTTAGGGTGATGTGGGTGTAATACTAAGACAGGGAGGGTAAAGTTAGGTCTAGGGTGAGAAGACCAGCTAGGGTGCGACAGGGTGAGAAACAGGGGGGGGGGGGGAGAGTGTGGTAATTAGAGAACGGAGGAGTTAGACGTTAGGGAGATGTGGGTGTAATGCTAAGACAGGGAGGGTACAGTAGGATCTAGGGTGAGACAGGGTGAGAAATGAGGGGGAGGGTGTTGGAGTTAGGGAAGGGAAGTAAGACGTTAGGGTGACATGGGTGCTAAGACAGTGAGGGTACAGTAGGATCTAGGGTGAGAAGACCAGCTAAAGTTAGGCAGAGGAGGGGTTAGGGTGAAATCAGGGTAGCGGGTACCCTAGAGTATGACAGGGTGTAGAGTGAAAAGACGTAATAAGAATGGGTGAGGGAGGGAAAGGGGTGAGAGAGGTGGTAGGGTGATAGAGCGTAAACTTAGACAGGACAATAAGGGACAAGTGTATAGGGTGAGGGGGTGGGTGTGAGTCAGAGAGGGAGGGTGAGGAAGGGTGAGAGGCGATGGAGGGTTGAATGAGACGTTCTGTCAGGGTGAGGGAGGGTGAGGAAGGGTGTGGGGTGAAGGAGGGTGAGAGGTGAGGAAAGGTAAGGGGTGAAGGAGGGTGAGAGGTGAGGGAGGGTGTGGGGTGAAGGAGGTTGAGAGGCAAGGAAGGGTGAGAGGCGATGGAGGGTTGAATGAGACGTTCTGGCAGGGTGAGGGAGGGTGAGGGGTGAAGGAGGGTGAGAGGTGAGGGAGGGTGTGGGTAAGGGGTGTGGAAGGGTGAGGCGTTCTTGGGGGGGGGGGTAGGGTGAGTGAGGGCGAGGATTTCTGACAGGGTGAGAGTGGTTGAAGGGTGAATGTAAGGGGTGAGGGTAGGTCTAGGATAGGGTAAGACAAGGTGTAGGGTCAAATAAGGTGTGGAGTCAGAGAGAGAGAGCGAGAGCGAGAGCGAGAGCGAGAGGGGTGGTGCTGGGGCTAGGGCTAGGCGTTCCGGTAATTTGTGTGGGCCGCGGAGCACGTCTGTTTGCCTTAGCTGCTAAATTAACTTGATAAAAGTCACGACTTCTGAAATAAACTCGGCCGCTCCTCAAATTGGGGTAGGGTGAGCCTTCTCTCTCTCTCTCTCTCTCTCTCTCTCTTGTTCTTGCACCTCCTCTGTTGTCTTCGCGCCTTCTTTTTGTTGTTTTTCTAGTTTTCTGGTTTGATCTCCCGCCTTTTGGGTGGTAGTTTTCGCGCGTTTTTTCCCCTAGATTTTGTTTTATCTCCGAGTCCCTTTTATTATTAACATAAGCTTTATTATATCTATTTTGTATTTGCTTTTCCTAACACCATTCATTGTATCAATGAAAACAACAAAATCGAAGCTCATTCGTTATATCTTAATTTTGTATTGTTTTGTAAATTCTCGTTTTTTCTTTTCTGGTTTTACCTTTGTTGTCTTAGCTCTTTGTTTACTTTACTATTGTTGTCCTAGCTCTTTGTTTACCGTACCTTTATTATTGTTGTTTACCTTTATTGTTGTTGTCCTTGCTCTTTGTTTACCTCTATTATTGTTGTCCTAGCTCTTTGTTTACCGTACCTTTATTATTGTTGTTTACCTTTATTGTTGTTGTCCTTGCTCTTTGTTTACCTTTATTATTGTTGTCCGTGCTCTTTGTTTACCTTTATTATTGTTGTCCTAGCTCTTTGTTTACCGTACCTTTATTATTGTTGTTTACCTTTATTGTTGTTGTCCTTGCTCTTTGTTTACCTTTATTATTGTTGTCCTTGCTCTTTGTTTACCTTTATTATTGTTGTCCTTGCTCTTTGTTTACCTTTATTATTATTGTTGTTTTAGCTCTTTGTTTACCTTTATTATTGTTGTCCTTGCTCTTTGTTTACCTTTATTATTATTGTTGTCCTAGCTCTTTGTTTTACCTTTATTCGTTCAGGGGGCGAAAACAAACTCGCCCGCATATGTTAGGTTAAGTTAGTTTAGTTGACATTAGAAGGTGACAATTGTAGTGATAATGATAGTAGTAGTGATGATGGTGGTAATATTAGTGATGATGGTAGTAGTAGTGATGATGGTGACAATTGTAGTGATGATGTTAGTAGTAGTAATAATGGTGGTAATATTAGTGATGATGGTAACCCTTCGCAGAGTTAGGTATGCTATTTTGATTTTGGGCGAAACGGCAAGTCTACTTTATCAACTCTGCGTAAGCAGAGTGGTATCGCCCCCCCGTATAGTGGTACATGCCGGCCGAAATGTCTGTCTGTTTGTCTGTCTGTCCGAAAACTCCTCCTAGACCGTTCGACGCATTTTCATCAAACTTCACACGAACATTCGGTGCGTGAGTGCGATGGTAATTAAAACAATATTTTTTGAATTTGTGCAATAGTTATGATTTTAGGTCCAAAAAATTATTCCCCCCCCCCCCCCCACACACACACACACAGCAATGATGATGGAATTCTGGGGGAGAAAATAACTTGCCCCGCATTTGATAGGTTAAGTTAGTTTAGTTGACATTAGAAGCGATGGTAGTAATAGTAGGTGACCCATCGCAGAGTTGGGTATGCCGTTTTGATTTTGGGCGAAACGGCACGTCTACTTTATTTATAATTATTTTGTCCTAGCTATTCATTTGTTTTCCTAACTCCTTTGTTGCTTCCATTTTTTTTTAGCTTTGTGTATGTTTTATAGTTTACTGATTTATTCTTCTTTCCCAATTTTTAATATGATGATCTCTCTATCACACTCTCTCTCTCTCTCTCTCTCTCTCTCTCTCTCTCTCTCTCTCTCTCTCTCTCTCTCTCTCTCTCTCTCTCTCTCTCTCTCTCTCTTCCCTTATCTATATGCCCTTTGTCGTGTCGTGACCATCGAAGGGAAAGCTTAACAAAACTATCTGGTCCCATATTCTTCTCTAGGGGGCACTACGGTATTCTGGGATATTTTGTATTGTTTGGGTGGTGGAATGGGTGGATGGAAGTGGGTGGATGGGTGGATGGATAGGGGCTTCAAGTGGATGGGCATGGATAGTTTGGTGACTGTTTTATAGTGTGGGTGAGAATAGAATAAGTTAAATGTCCAACTATCTACCTTACTGTCTCCCCTTATATTCCTCTCTAGGTGGGACTCGGGTATTCTTGTCTTTAATTTATTTCGGTGGATTTGGTAGACGGATTGATGGGTGGGTGGATGTATAACTGGGTGAAATGTTAGTACCGGTACCTTGATGATTTGATTGATGACTACTTAATGGATGTATGGATGAGTTGGATATACAGATGGATGGGTGAGTGGGTTGCAGGTGGATTGGTTGATGGGTGGGTGGATAGGTGTATACTACGGATGGATTGCAAGGTGAATGGATGAATTGTTACTTGGCTTGATAGATAGATGGATCGTTGGATGAATTGATAGATGGATGGGTGGACAGTTGACGTGGGACCTGTATGTGGGTAGGTGACTGAGTATGGAAGAAATATACCTAATGGACGGATTATTTTAGTTTATATATATATATATATATATATATATATATATATATATATATATATATATATATATATATATATATATATATATATATATATATATATACGGTATATATATATATATACGGTATATAATTATATATATATATATATATATATCCGGGGTATATAATAAAAAGGGTACCGGTATATAAGATTACCATATACTCCTCTGCCCCAGGACCCTACTAGGCCTATATGAAATTTACATAGGGTCTTCAAAAGGGTTTAATGGCTCTTAGTCTAAACAATCCCATCCAAAACTTTATATATAAGTCAAATTTTGTTTTATTTTATCGCCGTATATAGTGACGTCAGGTTATAAACTTTATACGGCCGTATTATTAACCCTTTTAGTAAGATGACGCCTTTTCAGTTTTATGTGTTTATGGTTTTGTGTGTTTGTATTTTGTTTCATAAATGGCTTTGTTACGTTATTTCCACATAGGGATTTTGATGAGTTGGCTTGTTTCGTTTGTTTTACACTTAGATTTTCCAGGATATCATTAGACGAGTTTGAGCATCTTAGGACCGATCTTATGGTGGCGATCTCTATAACAGATAACAGCTAATAGATGGGGAGATTGCAGGCGCCAATCGAAAAAGGCAATACCCAGGGGAGGCCTATAGGCATATGATAAGGAGTTGCTGGAACTCCTGTTTCATTTGTCTGGCTTCCCTTACTGTTTCTGTTTGTGCCTCACCTACACAGAGTGATCCAACTAGCCCTCAAAAACACCTCCTGCTATCTACTTCACTACAGTAAACAAGCACACCACACTTCTTTCTGTCACACAAATTACTCGTCCCTACCGGAGTCTGGATCGGTAGTTTGTTCGTCCCCACTTGGGTTTATTCGGTCTGGCTTGAGTTGTTTCGTCCCTACCTGCTTTCAACTCTGACGGAGGCACTTGTCACAGGCAATTCTGCCTTTTGTCTCCCTCATCCACATAGAAAAATATAATACTATTATCTTACATGACCCGTTCACTATGTCTGTATGTATGCAAGTCAAGTAATCCACTCGTATAGGCAAAATCAATAGTTCGCAATAACCTTGATGGTAGTTTAAGGTTCCATCTCTTTCCCATTCTTAAGTAATCCATTTTAGAACTACAGGAGCGACCAAATCAACTCTCACCCACATTCCCCCTTCAATCCTCAATTATAACCCTCTCCCCTAACCACTACCACCCCATAATCATCAGTCACCCCCATCAACCCCCTCCATCACTCCACCAATCATCAACACCCCATAATCATCAGTCACCCCCATCAACCCCCTCTATTTACCCCCTCCACCACTCCTCCAATCACCATCACCCCATAATCTCCTGACAACCTCCCCCCCCCCCCTCTCTCTATCAACTCACCCCTAGCCCTCCATTACTCCCCCCAATCACATTCACCCCATAATCTCCCGTCAACCTCCCCTCCCCCCGCCCCCCCCATCAACTCACTCCTAGCCCTACATCATTCCCCCAATCAACTCCTAACCCCCATCACCCCCTCATATAAATCCACTCGCCCCTCCCCCTCAACACCACCACCCCATAATTCCCCGTCACCCCCCCCCTCACATACCCCCTTTCCCCTCTCACATCCCCCCTCCCCCCTTATATCAACCCCAATCATCCTCACATCAACCCCCTTTCGCCACACATAATCCCTCCTTCCTCGCCCCTCACATCAACCCCAATAATCCCCTCCTCCCATCCCCCCCTCCATCACCCTTCCCCCCTTACATCAACCCCAATCATCCCCCTCCCCCCTCCCCATTCCGTCTTTAATTCCATCTCTCCACCACTCGCCCCCTTTATAGGTCTGGAATGGCCCGTGATAAATAAAACAGTCAGGATGGGTAAGCAGATGCCTTCCTTTGGCCCTACACTATATTCTCTCTCGCTCGCTGTCTCTCGCTCGCTGTCTCTCGCTCTCTCTCTCCCCTTAAGAAAACTATATTATACGAGATTTACATATATTTACATATATACACTTACCACACAGACCTTACGATCCCTGCGAGGTGATCAGAACTTAATCCTAGTAGAGATAGCAACCCTAAGAGAAGGTGGAAGGAAAGGATAGCAAAGATGAAGGCTCTCTCCCCACCCTCCGCTTCCTCCGGCAATTTCCCGTACATGAAAACAGTTAGAAATGAATAACCTTGCAGGGGTAGGGAATCGCCTGAAGGAATTTATAGTATAGCTATAAATTGAAAGGAAAACGCATGCACACCTTCATGTTTTGTTCTGCTCTCTTCAATTGCAGACGGTGTTCATTATTGTCAGGTTCTCTTGCCAGTGATCAGTTTCTACTGCAGACCAATTTCTCTGTGATATGAGTCTAACCACTTTTTAGATGTGTATATTGAGTCACTGTCTATAACTTCATTAGGGAGCTTATTCCACTCACTAATAATACTGTGGGTGAAGACATTCTTAGTTATGTCTAGGTTCGCATTCCTGCCTGTTAGTTTTAATTTGTTTCCTCTTGTGGAACCATTGTTGGCTATCTTAAATAGACTATTATAATTGACGTTACTAAATCCTTTTAGCATCTTAAAACATTCTATCAGCTGTCCCCTTA
>CM064524.1:41898976-41918976 GCA_032716605.1 Paralithodes platypus
ACCTGGATGGGGATAAACGTCTTAAAACAGTTGGCTGAATGGGGCCGAATGGATACAAGCCAGGGAAAGAGAGAAAGGGAGAGAAAGATAAAACAAAACCGGTGACCCCCCTTAACCTCTCATTGAAAACATAAATACAACAAATAAACAAATAAACAAATAAATACAACAAATAAACAAATAAATACAACAAATAAACAAATAAATACAACAAATAAACAAATAAACAAATAAACAAATAAACAAATAAACACACACATAAAGATAAAGCGGGGTTCATTGTAAGCCCAGGTAGTCGTCAGGGGTTGGTCGGCGCGATATATATCTAGGCGATTTTGGGATTGAGTGACAAGAATCAGTGACATTGCGACGTGGTCCATGGGGTAAATTTGCTACTCAGTTGGGATTAGTTTTGTGTTTTAAGTATTTATTTATTTATTTATATATACCGGTATATATATATATATATATACCCCGGTATATATATATATATATATATATATATATATATATATATATATATATATATATAATTTATACCGTATATATATATATATATATATTTTTTTTTCCCCTGTGAATGAAAGGGCCCTCCGATGATCTTATTATGTTCTATCCAACAACCAACTCTACTCCTAAAATTGATTAATGAAATATTACAAACACATGTGGCAGTCCGTGGATTCGAACCCAGGACGCTCACACCGAATATCAACACCTTATGCATTACACCACGAAGGCAGTTAACCGTTCCCTCTAGTGTAATATGAGTGATCATTTGTAAAGTTTGTTAGCTTCAAAGGCTTGAGTCAAAGGTTTGAACCATTTTAACCCGTTCAGTACCAGGGACGTCCTTTTTATCATATTCTGGCAACTGTTAGACGATTGTATTCAGCTTAGGAAGGACCTCTAGCAATGATAAGGCTTCATGCTATCTGAACTAACCCTCTTAACTACCGCAGATCCTTCCTAAGCTGCATAATATCGTCTAAATATAGCTAGAATATAATACAATACACGTCGCTGGTACTCAAAGGGTTAAGTGTTGAATTAAGGGGAGAGAGAGAGAGAGAGAGAGAGAGAGAGAGAGAGAGAGAGGTGGGGGAAGACTTAAGATCTTTCTGTTCATTATAGAGAAGAGTTATTGCTGTAAAGAGAGAGTGAGCGAGAACCGGAACCAGAGAGAGAGAGAGAGAGAGAGAGAGAGAGAGAGAGAGAGAGAGGTGGGGGAAGACTTAAGATCTTTCTGTTCATTACAGAGAAGAGTTATTGCTCTAAAGAGAGAGTGAGAACCGGAACCAGAGAGAGAGAGAGAGAGAGAGAGGAGAGAGAGAGAGAGGTGGGGAAGACTTAAGATCTTTCTGTTCATTATAGAGAAGAGTTATTGCTGTAAAGAGAGAGTGAGCGAGAACCGGAACCAGAGAGAGAGAGAGAGAGAGAGAGAGAGAGAGAGAGAGAGAGAGAGAGAGAGAGAGAGGTGGGGGAAGACTTAAGATCTTTCTGTTCATTACAGAGAAGAGTTATTGCTCTAAATAGAGAGTGAGCGAGAACCGGAACCAGAGAGAGAGAGAGAGAGGTGGGGGAAGACTTAAGATCTTTCTGTTCATTACAGAGAAGAGTTATTGCTCTAAAGAGAGAGTGAGCGAGAACCGGAACCAGAGAGAGAGAGAGAGAGAGAGAGAGAGAGAGAGAGAGAGAGAGAGAGAGAGGTGGGGGAAGACTTAAGATCTTTCTGTTCATTACAGAGAAGAGTTATTGCTCTAAAGAGAGAGTGAGCGAGAACCGGAACCAGAGAGAGAGAGAGAGAGAGAGAGAGAGAGAGAGAGAGAGAGGTGGGGGAAGACTTAAGATCTTTCTGTTCATTACAGAGAAGAGTTATTGCTCTAAAGAGAGAGTGAGCGAGAACCGGAACCAGAGAGAGAGAGAGAGAGAGAGAGAGAGAGAGAGAGGGTGTGTGTGTATTCATATTCATAATTGTTGTTTGACAGGAAAGAGTTTTTGGCTCATATTGTCCCGCTTTCTAGACATTATCATCAATGACAATTACCCATCTCCTTGCTCAAGGGAGATGGTAACCGCCGGCTATGTCTTAGAAAACCTTCAACCTGAGTGAGATTCGAACCTCGGTCTGCTGAGTTGCAGGCAGGGACGGCAGCCTACCACTGTGTGTGTGTGAGTGAGTGAGTGAGTGAGTGAGAGAGAGAGAGAGCAAGAAAGAGAGTGAGAGGAAGTGGGGGTGAAGATTATCATAGAGATCCTTCTGTCCGTTCTAAATAGAGTTATTGCTTAAGGAGAGTTACACAGAGTTACACAGAGTTACCCAAGTACAGACCCTACACATACCTTTCCGTACCTGCACTCTAAACGATATGGGAACACGTCAGTTAATAATAAACATAATAATAATAATAATAATAATAATAATAAAAATAATAAAAATAAACAAAATAATAATAATAATAATAATAAAAATAATAATAATAATAATAATAATAATAAATAAATACATAAATATATAAAATAGATAATAGTATGATGGCGTTTTATTATAGTCTGGCTAACACTACATTCTCACAAAATTAGCCGTTCCGGAAAATAGGATGAAGTGTAACCTTATGAGTCAGGAAATGCCCACAAGGAAAGTGTTTATGGAGACTTTGGTGTGAAAAGGGAATTTACACTGATCCGGTACCTACGGGTTCATTCATATTTATCCAATCTCCGTCAGATGATCGTCCAGTCTCTTTTTATACGTATCAATTGAATTACTGTCGACCAGAGAGAGAGAGAGAGAGAGGGAGAGGGAGGGAGGGAGAGGGAGAGGAAGGGGATGAGGTTAGAATTAAGATCTTTCTGTCCGTTTCAAGGTGAGTTATTGCTGATAGAGAGAGAGAGAGAGTGTCTGAGAGTGAGAGAGAGTGTATGCATGTTTGAGTATTAGTCAGATTTATGCAGGCATAATTTTTACAGTGCATTGTTTCCACTTTTTGAAACTATACTGCTTTGATATCGGCCATTCATTATTAGCAGCCCTAAAAGCTAGATTACTAAAGTGTATTGAAGGTAACACTTAGATTGATATCCAGTATTCCATAAATGAATATACAAACGTAGTAATTTACTTAACCCTTTCACGCTTATGACGCAATTTTGAGCCTATTGGGGATACTTTAAAGCCTTTGTTACCATCAGGGGTATTTAGAAACCTTTAGTTTAGTTACTTCAACCTCTGTAGTTGTCTTTGAGTTAGCTGTGGGCAGAAAACTAATTTTGGAGAGGTAATTATAAGAGTGAGAGAACTCTATTTCGTATTGCTAATCTGGCAACCTCTGCGTCATAAAAGCGTGAAAGAGTTAACCTTTAACTGTCTTGGTGGTGTAATGGTTAGAGTGTACATGAGATATGTATGTGGTATCCGAGGTTGATGTTGGGAGTGAAATTAATTAATTAGATTATTTCTATACTTCTTATACTGCCTTCCTAAACTTCTCGTGTGACGTCGCCTATATTCAATATTGGCTATACAAATGTATAGAAAGGCAGCGATACCCATTCCTGCCAGGTTAACTTGAATACACTATAACCTCTATAACTAATAAACGACTAGAGTAAGCTAACTCATATTTCTTCCATTTGGGACGAGTCGGTCAGGGAATGTGTGTGGACATTTATAGTCCATTTGTTTTCACCCTTTTTGAGTTCCAAAGGTTAGAGGTCACGATTTCTGGCCAACGTATAATTAATCGACTATTGATGTGACGTAGATTAATATACCCCGCCAAATTATCAAAGTTGAATTCAGTAGATGTGAGGTACCGGGTAGATCATTATAGGTAGATTATTAGACCCACCCAAATTGTCATAGGTTAAATTCAGTAGATCTAAGGTAGCTTAAATAATTATCAAAATTGCATTCAGCCGTGGCATAGTCAGTAGAGCGTCAGCTGCTGATTAAAGGGTCGGCGGATCGAGCCGTTTTCTGTCAAAATGTTATTGGTAGATGTCAAGCCCGGGCAACTTGACACAGCGTCTAAGTTTCATGGCCGTCCCTTCTGGAGAATTAGGCCCGCAGTACCAGATAATCGTGCGATCCCTTCGACGAAGGATTCGCACGTCGGATTCGCACCTGAAGGTGGTACCACCAGTTGCTTCCTTGTGAGAATCTCTCGTGCGATGCCGTCGGACGTATGGTTGGTAAGCCTGTCAAACTCGCCGCGGTGCATTTCTTACGGTTGGTATACCTGAGGAACGTTTTGTTTACAAATTACTGCCTCGGGCAGCCTCACGGGAATACAGACGGAATCGAATCGTAATAAAGTGATGGTCCCTGGTGTATTATTTACCCAGTTTATTGCATTAATCTTATTATTCTGTATTTAGGACATTCTCAATTGACGAAAATAAGGTAGCCTAGGCCCTAGTGATTCCCCAGAGGACCATTGAGTTTCTCTTAGCCTAATTTCCGTTCAACCACCAATCAATTTTTGAGTTTAGGAATAGCCATGGGGTTGTGGTATGGATTTTCGCTGAATAATTGGGTTGTGCTTGGCTCTCTGGAAAAGTGGCTTGGTTATAATATCAAGCAAGCTTTTCTGTTATATTCAAGCCTAGCCCTGTTCACCTGTTCCAAGTAGATCTAGGCCTATGGCCATAAATTGTGAAATCTAACCTAGCCTATCTCTAACTCAAAAAGGGCCAGAGCTAGGATAGTGGGCTGTAAATTGCCATAGGCTATCTATCCCCTGGCTGACCCTTCCCAAATGGGAAAGGTAAAGCTTCGAGTCCTCCATTTCATAGTAAGAAATGCTTAAATTGGACATAGGCTATGAGCAATTTTTGATGAGAATTTAGCCTAGGCCTAGCCTATATTGTTAAAGTAATTATCTTGATATATTAAAACTACTGAAAACAGGGTAGGCCTAGCCTAACCTTAAGAGGTTACCAGGGTTGGATTTTGGACGATGGGTTAGGCATGAGAGGCTAGTGGATTATTTAGTTTATAATAACCATGGTAACTTAATAAAACTAATCTATTTTAGCTATCCAAGCGAGGTAACCTCCGACTCTCCGAGTTTTTCCAAAAATTTAGCAGGGAGTGTTTGGATCACACAATTGTTCTCATCGGCTTTAGACATCTAGGGATAGTCACCTATCCTAGCCTAATTATAGAAAAAGATTTCATGGCTAAATAGTATTTTTTAATCTCCATGGGACTTGCATATTTAATCAACATGTAGCCTACTCTTTAAACAATATAACATTGTTGGCAAATTAATATAGCCAAGGTTAGGTTAGCTAATGGGGAAAGCAATTTCTGAGTTAACCTAACCTACAAATTTGGAATAGGCCTAGGCTATGATAGGTTTCTTGAAGTAGTGTAGCCTAACGATACTGCTTACCACATTTTACCACAGCTGCACCAATTTGCCCCAAGTTTTATACTGTACAGTTCTGCTACATGAAAAGTGCCAGGTTTTAATCTAGTACCATTCAGTGGCAGTGCAGCAATATCATAAAGTTTCGGGTTTCAAGTTAATAGTAATGTGATCACCCCCTTTGACTAGGCTAATATAGAAAACCATTTATTTTCAATACTTATTTTGTATCAAATTGACACCTGCCCTGTCTACAGTACTATACAATACCAAAAACAGAAAGTCTAGTAGGCAGGTTTACTTTTATAAATGACTAAATATATGATGCTTGGACAATTATAGGTACCGCATAAAGAATGAACAATATATTTCACATAATTTATTGCAATTCTTACATACATAGGTACCCGTTATATAATATTGTATCATCTAATCACAACTCCTGTTGTATGCTTCCATATGGATAGGTCCTTAAGACCGCTTCATCAGATTATTCGCCCAATTAGCCTACTACCCAGGTAAGAAAATTCACGACATTACATTATACTTGCTTGTATTTTTGGCTTGGAATCCTCATTTGGTGACCATTATTATCTATCTATTTGAGGCATAGGCCTATTTCCTGAAATAAGTCTTGCAATTGACGAGGATGGGTGTGAATGGGATATGCCGTGTGTGGGCCAGTCAGCTCTGCAGACTCGTTATCTTATGTTCATTTATGGAAGTATTTCAAGTAGGCCTAGCCCAATCAGGGAGAACATGTTAGTCCCTATTTATTGCCTACTTTAGTAGGGTAGGCTGGTTAGGCCTATATTTTTTAATCCAATAGGCCTAGCCTATGTTAAAATAGTCAACGATGGCCTTTTTACCTAACCTAACAAAACATAATTATAGGCCTAGTTAAAAAGGCTGTCCAAGGTCTCTTCAATTTTTACCACTTTTTCTCTCAATATCTGGGACTTGTTAACCTAGGTACCCTATTGTTGGCTATTTTAACATAGGCTAGGCCTATTGGATTAAAAAATATAGGCCTAATCAGCCTACCCTACTAAAGTAGGCTATAAATAGGGACTAACATGTTCTCCCTGATTGGGCTAGGCCTAGGCCTACTTTAAATACTTCCATAAATGAACATATATAACTAGTCTGCAGAGCTGACAGGCTCACACACGGCAGATCCCATTCACACCCATCCTCGTCAATTGCAAGACTTATTTCAGGAAATATGCCTCAAATAGATAGATAATAATAGTCACCAAATGAGGATTCCAAGCCAAAAATACAAGCAAGTATAATGGAATGTCGTGAATTTCCTTACCTGGGTAGTAATTGGGCGAATAAAATCTGATGAAGTGATCTACAATTTGTCAAGGCTGGCCGACATAGGCCTCAGGTGAAGGTGCCTGTACAACGGCTCCTGTCAAGTTCAACAACATCGTCATTGAAGATATATCGAAAGTCTTTGGAAATGTGCTAATTGTAACCCATATTAATATTTATTAATAGTTTCGTACATTATGCAATTGATTTGCATTAAAGAATGTCTTCTGTAACCTTTAATTTACGAATTGAAACAATAATACACATAATAAAATTCAATTAGCAAACGAAGGGATCCGACGACCATCGAAGAGAAGGGTCGAAGGTCCTCTTCAGATTCCAATAATATTGGACGTAAACGGTCGCGGCGACCGTTTACGAAAGCATTCGCTCAGCCAAACAAATCCCAAAGAATGTTTCTATACTACGAATTTTGAAAGGAAGGATACCTTCGAGGGAAGGGAACGTTTGGTACTGCGGGCCTTACTTCGTCTGGCAAAAAATAAATAACAAATAAAAAATAAATAAAAAATTGTAAGGTAGATTTTAGTCCCGACCAAATTGTAAGGTAGATTTTTAGTCCCGACCAAATTGTAAGGTAGATTTTAGTCCCGACCAAATTGTAAGGTAGATTTTAGTCCCGACCAAATTGTAAGGTAGATTTTAGTCCCGACCAAATTTTTTATCATAGGTTGAATTTAGTAGATGTAAGGTAACCTATTAGACCAGAACAAACTATTATCAAAGTTTAGTTCAATAGATGTAAGGTAGGTTATTATATAAGACCAACTTATTACCAAAGTTGCATTCAGTAGATGTTAAAGTAGATGTTAAAGTAGATGTTAAAGTAGATTATTATAACCACCCAACCAAAATAGTTGCATAGTTACCAAGTCAGTACCGGTATCATAGTTACCAAGTCAGTACCGGTATCATAGTTACCAAGTCAGTACCGGTATCAAAGTTACCAAGTCAGTACCGGTATCATAGTTACCAAGTCAGTACCGGTATCAAAGTTACCAAGTCAGTACCGGTATCAAAGTTACCAAGTCAGTACCGGTATCAAAGTTACCAAGTCAGTACCGGTATCATAGTTACCAAGTCAGTACCGGTATCATAGTTACCAAGTCAGTACCGGTATCATAGTTACCAAGTCAGTACCGGTATCATAGTTACCAAGTCAGTACCGGTATCAAAGTTACCAAGTCAGTACCGGTATCAAAGTTACCAAGTCAGTACCGGTATCAAAGTTACCAAGTCAGTACCGGTATCAAAGTTACCAAGTCAGTACCGGTATCAAAGTTACCAAGTCAGTACCGGTATCAAAGTTACCAAGTCAGTACCGGTATCATAGTTACCAAGTCAGTACCGGTATCATAGTTACCAAGTCAGTACCGGTATCATAGTTACCAAGTCAGTACCGGTATCAAAGTTACCAAGTCAGTACCGGTATCAAAGTTACCAAGTCAGTACCGGTATCATAGTTACCAAGTCAGTACCGGTATCATAGTTACCAAGTCAGTACCGGTATCATAGTTACCAAGTCAGTACCGGTATCAAAGTTACCAAGTCAGTACCGGTATCAAAGTTACCAAGTCAGTACCGGTATCAAAGTTGAATTCAGTAAATGTAAGCTAGATTATTTGACCTCGCCAAAATATTATCAAAGTTACCAAATTATTAGCAAAGTAAAATTTAGTAGATATGAGGTAGAATATTAAACTTTGCCAAATTATTACCGCAAGTTGAATTGATAAGAGGCCAGACCCAAATTGCTGAAATCATGTTGACGTAAAAAGCGGTCGTGTGAAGCCGTCTTTATTTGAGGCTGTGTTTGAACGACATTGATTGATTACTGTATCGTGTGTTTGTTGTTGTTGTTGTGAGTGTGTGTGTGTGTGTTGGGGGGGGGGGGGGGGGGAATGTATGTGTGTGTGGGGTGGAAGGGGATGTGTGTATGTGGAGGGAGTGATACGGTGGGGGTCAGTTTGTTGTTGTGAGGGTGGATGTGTGTGGGAGTGGGGATGTGTGTGGGAGTGGGTGTGTATGTTGGGGGGGGGATGTATGTGTGTGGGGGTGGAAGGGGATGTGTGTATGTGGAGGGAGTGATACGGGGGGGGTCAGTTTGTTGTTGTGAGGGTGGATGTGTGTGGGAGTGGGGATGTGTGTGGGAGTGGGGATGTGTGTGGGAGTGGGTGTGTATGTTGGGGGGGGGTTGTATGTGTGTGTGGGGAGGAAGGGGATGTGTGTATGTGGAGGGAGTGATACGGTGGGGGTCAGTTTGTTGTTGTGAGGGTGGATGTGTGTGGGAGTGGGGATGTGTGTGGGAGTGGGTGTGTATGTTGGGGGGGGGGGATGTATGTGTGTGTGGGGTGGAAGGGGATGTGTGTATGTGGAGGGAGTGATACGGTGGGGGTCAGTTTGTTGTTGTGAGGGTGGATGTGTGTGGGAGTGGGGATGTGGGGGGGAGTGGGGGGGTAGGAGTGTGTTTGGAGGGGTACATGTGTGTGTGTGTGTGTTTCTGTGTGTGTGTGTTCATAATTGTAGTTGACAGGAATTGAGTTTTTGGGTCATATTGTCCAGCTTCCTAGACATTATCATCAATGATAATTACCCATCTCCTTGCTCAAGGGAGATGGTAACCGCCTGCTATGTCTCAGAAAACCTTCACCAACCTGAGCGAGATTTGATCCCTGGTCTGCTAGGTAGCAGGTGGGAACGGTACCACTGAACTATCCGCATGGCAATGTATGTGTGTGTGTGTGTGTGTGTGTGTGTGTGTGTGTGTGTGTGTGTGTGTGTGTGTGTGTGTGTGTGTGTGTGTGTGTGTGTGTGGAAAATATCGGCCACAATAGTCTGTTGTTTGTTTTGTTGTTATCTTTTTCTTACCAGACGGAGTATTGTCACCATGAACATCAACAATGTATTGTTGATAATAACAATAATAATAGCAATGCACGTAACAAACAAACATTTCAATTAATACATGTAAGCAGAAAAAATGTCAGCGCGATATTGAACGGTCGGGGAAGATTAAAAAAGAAACCCATCCCCCAAGATAAAAGAAAGCAATAACTACAAAAACAACTTCAATGGTCGCCTCTCCAAAAATGAAAACTCCACTTTATAAATGAGCGGGGCAGAGGTGGCAGTTTGGAGAGAGAGAGAGAGAGAGTGAGTGAGTGAGTGAGTGAGTGAGTGAGTGAGTGAGAGAGAGAGAGAGAGTGAGTGAGTAAGTGAGAGAGTGAGAGAAAGAGAGAGTGAGTGAGTGAGTGAGTAAGAGAGAGAGTGAGTGAATGAGTGAGTGAGAGAGAGAGAGAGAGTGAGTGAGTGAGAGAGAGAGAGTGTGAGAGAGAGTGAGTGAGTAAGTGAGAGAGAGAGAGAGTGAGTGAGTGAGTGAGTGAGTGAGTGAGTGAGAGAGAGTGTGAGTGAGTGAGTGAGAGAGAGAGTTACTTTAGAATCTAAAGTAACTAACTCTAACTCTCACTCTCTCTCTCTCTTTGACTCGTTAATCTAAAGTTTAGATTAACGAGTCAAAAAAGACCAGCCTAAGTTTAGACATAGTTAAGGGTATGCATTTGAACATATTGAACGCTAGTTGAATGCTGTGACACTCATTCTCATGGCTTCCCAATCCGTTTCTACAATGGCGCACATCAGAGGTGCAGTAGACCAGTGTCGCCTTTTACAATATGAATGCTATCACCTGATCGGTATGACCTAGCTGATTACACAGGTTACAGATAACACTCACAACCACAGCCACTCCAACAGTATAATAACATTCAACACGCGCATCATACATTTCACTTGTACAAACAACAAGCGATTTAGAGTCTCAAGTTGAATAGGCCTCTTTCACGGTCCTTCTAAGATAATTATGTGAGAGTCAGTCTTGTTATTCTAACAGGAGAACGTCTGTATACAGTATGTGTCTGTATCTGACAGAGAGAGAGAGAGAGAGAGAGAGAGAGAGAGAGAGAGAGAGAGAGAGAGAGAGAGAGAGAGAGAGATAGAGAGAGAGAGAGAGAGAGTGTGTGGAAATGAGAGAAAGACAACAAGAAAAAAGAAAGAGTGAACGAGAATCATAACAAACGTAAGAACTAAGAAGAGGTTGAGGGGGGGGGGGTTACTACTATTACTACTACCACTACCGCCAAAGGATGAAGAAGGGGGTCGCCGCTCCCTCCCCCTCCCGCACGAAATAGGAACCATTAATAAGGCGCGAAAGTTTGTGACGGGCGGGATAGCAGCGAGAAATTAACAGTTTGTGAATGAAGGAAAGCGGAATTAATGCCGGAAATTTCTGGAAACTCGAATGGCTTTTAAATTGAGCGAGATATCTTAGCTGAGGGGGTGGTGGTGGGGTTTGAAGGAGGGTGGGGTGGGGGGATCTTGTCCCCCCTTCCTTCCCCTCCCCCCCCCCCCTTCCCTTACCCCTGCCCTCTCCCCCGTATCCTGTCTTGTCCCTCTTGCCTTTCCCCTCCCCCTGTTTCCCCCTGTCCCCTGTTTTTTCTCCCTTTCCCCCTCCCCTGCACTCCCCTTTCCTTTCTCCTGTACCCCATGCCCCCTCCCCTGTCTCCCGCTGCCCCCTGTTGTGTCCCCCTTGCCTTCACCCCTCCACTATTCCCTCTTCCCTTCCCCCTGCCCCCTCTCCCATTGCCCTCTGTCTTGTCCCCCTCGTCCCCTCCTATGTACCCACTTTCCTTTCTGTACCCCCTGCCCCCTCCCCTGTACCCACTGCCCCCTGTTTGTCTCCCTTGCCTTCAGCCTTCCCCTGTACCCCATTTCCCTTCTCCTGTCCCCTCCCCTGTACCCCTCTTTCCCACCTGCCCCCAGCTCTCGTTTTTTATTTTTTTATTGTTTATCTTCGACGATTTTTTCTTATTGTTTTGTGAAGCCCGTAAGTTTTTTGTTGTCCTTCGCGCGCGTGTGTTTATATGTGTGTGTGTGTTTTTTTTTTTTTTTTTTATAATAATAATCGTGTGTGTATGTGATTATGTTATTGTGTATCTTAATAACGCATATGCCTGTGTTCAAGTTATTGTGTGCCGGTATGTTGTATATTGTGTGTGTGAGTGTTATTGTGCATGTTATATAATGTACTGTATATTATAATATATATATACCGGTATATATATATATATACTGTATATATACTTATCTGTTTACTTATATGTCCGCTTCGTCCAGTTCGTTTGGGAGTGTGTACCTTCCGTTTTCTTGCCTAGAGTATTTAAACTCAACTCAGTATTTGTTCAAATGATAGTTTAATAACTCTCTCTATCTCTCTCTCACACACACACACACACACACACACACACACACACACACACACACACACACACACTCCTCCCTCCCACACTGTAGACCAACTTACGCTAAAGAGTGACAGTAGGACCAAGTTAGCGGAGAGTTAGTATATACCGGTACTCCTTCCCGGGGACCACTGACTGACTTACTGGGTCAGTTGGTGGGGTGTGGGAGCGGCGTATGGGTAAGGGGGAGGGGGTGTGGGGGGTGATAGGACCCTTCACCCATTCATCCCATTCCCCAACCCTCTGATAATGACTGTTATTTTGGATACATGTCATGTAATTGTATTATGTTTATTGTACATTTATTTATTTTTATGTATTTGTTCGTTTATGTATGTATTTACTCTGCTTTATATACAGTATACCGGTGTAATATATATATATATACTGTATTGTATTTTACTGTATTGTATTTTGCTGTATTGTATTTTGCTGTATTGTATTTTACTGTATTGTATTTTACTGTATTGTATTTTACTGTATTGTATTTTACTGTATTGTATTTTGCTGTATTGTATTTTACTGTATTGTATTTTGCTGTATTGTATTTTGCTGTATTGTATTTTGCTGTATTGTATTTTGCTGTATTGTATTTTACTGTATTGTATTTTGCTGTATTGTATTTTACTGTATTGTATTTTTTTTAGTGGGGGGGGGGGGAATTGTCACATCATCATCACTATTTCTAAAGTGTACTCAAGTGGTTATCAAAACTCTCCCCAATAGAAGAAAGAAGGGTTGTCCATCACGGTTCTCCAAGTTAGACAGCTTGTTCCTCACTGTTTCCTCCAAGTTACCCTTGCAGTTCGGGTGAAGTCTTTTTTTAATTGATTCTAGTTATATTGAGAGGAATTTATGAAGCTTAGTAAGGTTCTGTGGCAGCTAAAAGGGTTCATTGAGATAGTTGGTAACCTTTTAATATCTAGAGAACCTTCCTAAACTGAATAAAAGTTATATTGAGAGGATTTTATGAAGCTTAGTAAGGTTCTGTGGCAGCTAAAAGGGTTCATTGAGATAGTTGGTAGCCTTTTAATAGCTAGAGAACCTTCCTAAACTGAATAAAGTCCTCTAATGCTAGCCAGAATGAAATTCAGGGCTCCGATACACGTAGCCTATAAAACTTGCTCGTGTGACACCGGCTTGAAATTCGGTGTCAAACGAGCGCTATTTCCAACCATTTTATCAGGCAATTGTGGTCCGGCATCCTCTGAATTTAATTTGTACATTATTTCAATCTCTGAAAATCCTACAAAGCCAGTATAGTTGTCGACTCCAATGCCAGATCACTAAAAAGGAATACAAAACAAAACTTTCTCATCGAAAATTGATGTAAAAAGCGGTGGTGTGACATCGCCATAAGTTGTGGCATCCAGGCCCTTAACTTGATGCCTACTCCGTCTTGTTGGGGGCAGGGAAGAAGATGGATGATGGTGGTGGTGTGTCTTCCGGGTGTAACTCTGGCGTAATGTTCAGAGTGTTTGAGTTCTGTATGTGGTGTCGAATCTCTGTCTTGGTGGTGGAATGGTTACAGTGCTTAGGTTCAGTATGTGGGGTACCGAGTTCGAATCTCTGTTGTAGTGGTGGAATGGTTAAGTTCTGTATGTAGTGTCTCGAGTTCGAATCTCTGTCTTGGTGGTGGAATGGTTACAGTGCTTAGGTTCAGTATGTGGGGTACCGAGTTCGAATCTCTGTTGTAGTGGTGGAATGGTTAAGTTCTGTATGTAGTGTCTCGAGTTCGAATCTCTGTCTTGGTGGTGGAATGGTTACAGTGCTTAGGTTCAGTATGTGGGGTACCGAGTTCGAATCTCTCTTGTAGTGGTGGAATGGTTAAGTTCTGTATGTAGTGTCTCGAGTTCGAATCTCTGTCTTGGTGGTGGAATGGTTACAGTGCTTAGGTTCAGTATGTGGGGTACCGAGTTCGAATCTCTGTTGTAGTGGTGGAATGGTTAAGTTCTGTATGTGGTGTCCCGAGTTAGACTCCCTGGGAGGATCGCATGCTTTCTATCTATCTATCTATCTATTGCCTGACGCCGTGATCCCCGAAGGGGTGGCCACGAACGAACCGCCCCCACGCACCTCTGTCCCCAGTCAGTCGACGCCCCTCCCCCCAACCAGCACCGTCTTCGTTCATGTACTTCCTCACTCCATCCTTCCACCTCTCATTCGGTCTACCTCTCCCTCTCTGTCCCTCTACCTCGCTCTCGTACACCCTCTTAGTCATTCTCTCGCTTTCCATACGTTCCATATGGCCGAACCATCTCAAGTTGTTCCTTTTCACACTTTCCAGCACATCTACCTCCACACCATCGCATGCTTTCATTAGTTTAATTTAATATTATTAATCATTAATAAATTAAGATTAATATAGCTCTTGTGTGTATGTAAAACCCTATAACTGACAATAGGAGTGAGGAAGGTCATACTTGTAATTGGTGTTGGGTGTGACAGGGATCTGCCTTGTGTGGGCCGATCGGCTTTTTGCAGACTCCCATTTTCTTATGTTTCTTATGTTCTTATGTTCAAAGGAGAGAGATAGTGTGTGTGCGTGTGTGTGGGTGTGTGTGTGTGTGTGTGAGAGAGAGAGAGAGAGAGAGAGAGAGAGAGAGAGAATGAGGGAGTGAGAGTGAGAAAGTAATAGAGAGTGAGACTGAGTGAGACTTTATGAGCGTCGAAGGTAATCAGAGAGAGAGAGAGAGGCGACCAGAGGAAGTGTGTGCAAGGGGGGGGGGGGGGGGGCGGGGTAGAAGAGGTAGAGGCAAGGGAGGGGGCGTCGAACGGGGGAAGATGACGTAGAGGCAAGGAGGAGGAAGGGGGGGGGGGGGGGGTCGAAAGGAGGGCAGAGGAGTGCCGGGGGGAGGGCCAAGGAGCGTAAATAGGAGATAATTAGACAGTTATGGAGGTGATAACACGATACACCTTTGGAGGGCCACACGGGGATTACCACACCACCGCTAGCAGATATTATTATTAAGTGGCTGTGGTGCTGTGGGTCTGGGTTATGTACAGTATTGATAGTGTGTGTGTGTGTGTGTAATGGAAGCTTGGTATGGTGTAGTGGTAGTGATAAGTGAGTATAATGATGTGGTAGTGATGTGTTTGTGTGTGTGTGTGTGTGTGTGTGTGTGTGTGTGTGTTGTAATGATAGCTTGTTATGGTGTAGTGGTTGAGATAACTATGAGTTAGGGTTGTAAAGTACAGTAGATGCATCCGTAGTGTAATGTTATGGAATGGTGTAGGGGTGGTGATGATAGCAATGTGATGGTGTGGTGTCGGGGTGGTGATGATAGCAATGTGATGGTGTGGTGTCGGGGTGGTGATGATAGCAATGTGATGGTGTGGTGTCGGGGTGGTGATGATAGCAATGTGAAGGTGCTGAGTAGTGAATTAACAGTTTTATATTGTGGTAGGCGTTGAAGGAATGTGATGAATGTATCGTATGGTGTGTGTGTTGTGGTGTAGTGATGATAGCAATGTGAAGGTGTGGTGTAGTAATGATGATAGCAATGTGAAGGTGTGGTGTAGGGGTGGTGATGATAGCAATGTGAAGGTGCTGAGTAGTGAATGAACAGTTTTATATTGTGGTAGGCGTTGAAGGAATGTGATGAATGTATCGTATGGTGTGTGTTGTGGTGTAGTGATGATAGCAATGTGATGGTGTGGTGTAGTAATGATGATAGCAATGTGATGATGCTGAGTAGTGAATGAACAGTTTTATATTGTAGTAGGCGTTGAAGCTATGTGATGAATGTATCGTATGGTGTGTGTGATGATGATGATGATAGCAATGTGATGGTGTGGTGTAGTAATGATGATAGCAATGTGATGATGCTGAGTAGTGAATGAACAGTTTTATATTGTGGTAGGAGTTGAAGGAATGTGATGAATGTATCGTATGGTGTGTGTGTTGTGGTGTAGTGATGATAGCAATGTGATGGTGTGGTGTAGTAATGATGATAGCAATGTGATGATGCTGAGTAGTGAATGAACAGTTTTATATTGTGGTAGGAGTTGAAGGAATGTGATGAATGTATCGTATGGTGTGTGTGTTGTGGTGTAGTGATGATAACAATATGATGGTGTGGTGTTCGTGTGATAATGGTGAAAGTAATGAAGTGTGTCGTTTAATAATGTACAGTATGTTGAGATGTGCTGTAGGTTTTGGTGTGATGAGGTGATGTGGTATGTAGTGTTGTAGGGATGTGTGTGATGATGTTGGTAATAGTGTAATGCTGATGGTAATGATGATGTGTGTGATGTGATGATGTACAGTATGGTGAGTTCTGGTGTAGTTTGCAATATTAAGTGTTGTAGTGATGCGTATGATTGTGGTGGTGATAGCGTAATACTGACTAAGAATGGTGTGTGTGTGTGTGTATGTGTGTGATAATGTATAGTATGGTGAGATGTGGTGTAGTTTGTGGTGTGTAATTGTGATGGTGGTGATCTACTGTAGGTGGTGGTGATGGTGATGATGGTGGTGTTGGTGATGATAATGATGGTGGTGATCCTGGTGGTGGTGATGTCGTTAATGGTGATAACCTTGGTGGTGATGATAATGATGGTGGTGATGGTGATGATCCTGGTGATGGTGGTATCGTTGGTGGTGGAGTGGTGTTGATTCCTAAAGGAGAACTTGATATCCCCCAGCTTCCTAAAGAGACCAATTTATTTCGATTTATTTCGCTCATAAGGGCAAATGGTTCCACATAAGAAGGCGTCATTTTTATTTTATCCGGGTCAATATATACCGATTTTATTAAGCCTAGAAAGGATATATATTGTATATATATATATATTTTGGTTTTCATCTGGAGAAAATTCTTAGTTAATCAGCAGCTGATTTATCGATAATTAATGGGAGACTGATATTCATATATAGGTATTTATTTATTATTATTAGTATGTATCATTATGTGTATGCTTTAAACAAAAATTATGATGTTCCTGCTCTCTCTCTCTCTCTCCACTTCAATCTAACACCTCCCCCCCCCCTCTCTCTCTCACTGTCTTCAGCATCTGGCAGTTCCCATTTATACCCACCCCGTACACCCTTACCTTTCCGAACCATTAGCCTTACTCTCTCTCACTCGCGCTCTTTCAAATTACTTCCTTCGCTCATATAGTCTAGGGTTCTGTTTTAATATTATATCAATTTCGCTTAGCAGTGTTTGGTATCGCTCACACACACACTCACACTCACACACACTCTCTCTCTCTCTCTCTCTGATTACCTTCTTCGCTCATAAAGTCTGGAGTTTTGTTAAAATGTAAAACTTGCAAACTAAACAAACCAAAATTGGGACAAGGACAATATAAAGTCAAATTAAATTATCAAAATCGCTATGTGGAAACAACGTTTACTAAAATGAAAATTATTAAATAAAAGAACACAATCCACCACATAGGGTGTACATTACTACATGAGCAAGTTAATCTGTTTCCCAAGCAAACTAATCGCACATATAACAACGCACTATCGTCACGTTAAAGGAAGTAGTCAAGTTTGGGAAGTCCGGGACGTTCTGGCAAATTTTACTAAACTCTGCATGAATAAAGAAACTACATGTTATAAGAACATAAGAAAATGGTTATAATTTTATCCATTTTGTGTAGCAGTGTTTGGTGTTGCGTATTCTCTTTACTCAGTTTCACTCTCTATTACTTGCTCCCTCTCACTCCCTCATGATATCTCTCTCTCTCTCTCTCTCTTTCTCTTTCTCTTTCTCTCTCTCTCTGTATGTATGTACAGCAGGTAATGTATGATTTTTTCTCCGCCAAAAGTTTTTTTTTTTTTCTATGTGATTGAGGGAGGCAAAAGGCATAACTGCCTATAGCGAGTGCCTCCCCCATAGTTGAAAGAGTGACAGGGCCAAAATCAAGGGACGTTCGAGCCAAAATGCCTGGACACGCGGAGTTTGAAGCAATTTAAGTCATAGGAAGAGGGAGAGAGTTCCAGAGCTCAGCTGTTGAGTAGAAGAAAGTTTGAGAGTAACGTTTCACTCTTGGGTTGGAGAGTTGCACAGAGTAGGGGTGGGATTGAGTTGCAAGACGGGTACCACGTGCCCTACGTAAAGGAGGTGGTATACACTGGGAAAGCTCTGAGGAACACTAATTATTTGTGGGGATTATGTAATCATTGCTACCTGTTTGTTTGTCATCAATGATTATTAAAATATTTTAGATAGATTTAGATTACATTTCGTCAGTACTTTCGTTTGGTACCAAAACACATTCTATTAACTTCAGGCCTACAACCGATTAGTAATATTGATAATAATATTAATACTGATCATAATATCAATAATAAATACAATAATTTGACCGTTTTGGACCAACTTGACCACCTTGGACCGATTTGATCACTTTTGTCGATTTTCTTTTTCTTTTTTTGTGAATTGAAAGGAAGTGTGGTGTGCAGTGAAATTAATAGGAGTAGGTGTTTGTGAGAGCTAGCTGGATTACTCTGTGTAGGGGAGACACAAACGGAAACGGTGAGGGAGGCCAGACAAATGAAACAGAAGTTTCAGGAACTCCTTAATACATGTTTACGAGGCCTCCCATGGGTATTCCCCTGCTCGATTGGTGTCTAAAATCTCCCTAACCTATTGAACCATCTACATTCTACACAGTATATCTATATCTATTAGTAAGCTTAGTTATCTCTCTCTCTCTCTCTCTCTCTCTCTAATCCTGCCACGGACATTAGTTCCAGGGCAGTAGTTCCCTTTCCAATGTTCCCTTACCCACTCTAAACCACTGTTTGGACACTTGATCCTCAGTGTTTTGGAGGACAAGCAGCCTAGAACACTAGACCTGTTGTTGCTTGATTTCCTTTGTACTCTGTCTCTCTCTCTCTCTCTCTCTTTCTTTTTCAGGGGGGCGCCGAATCATTTCCATAGAAAGTGGGGGGGCTTTTTCTCTTCATTATCGCGCATCGTGGCAGCCGTGATCTAATTGCCCCCACTAACTGCCGGGAAAGGATTCACAGCTGATTTACGCCTGATGTATGATGCTTCTCTCTCTCTCGCTCTCGCGCTCTCTCTCTCTCTCTCTCTCTCTCTCTCTCTCTCTCTCTCTCTCTCTCTCTCTCTCTTTTGATAGGTTAAATTTTGTTAAAAAAAAATCTCGTTTGTTTTCTCTTGATCTGTTTGTTTTATCTTGTTTTATTTACTTTTGATCTGTGTTTGGGGGGTTGTTTTCGCTTGATTTGTTTGTATTATATATTATTTGGGTAATTTGTTCTGGTAATTGTGGTCTGGCATCTTCTTAATTAATGTTATATATTATTTCAGTCTCTTAAAATCAGATACATTCAGTCTAGTTTGCCGATTAAAACAAGTTGCACGAGAATAAACTTGCGCATCATCGATAATTGACTGAAATAAACTTGCGCATCATCGATAATTGACTGAAATAAACTTGCGCATCATCGATAATTGACTGAAATAAACTTGCGCATCATCGATAAGTGACTGAAATAAACTTGCGCATCGATAATTGACTGAAATAAACTTGCGCATCATCGATAATTGACTGAAATAAACTTGCGCATCGATAATTGACTGAAATAAACTTTCGCATCGATAATTGACTGAAATAAACTTGCGCATCATCGATAATTGACTGAAATAAACTTGCGCATCGATAATTGACTGAAATAAACTTGCGCATCGATAATTGACTGAAATCAACTTGCGCATCGATAATTGACTGAAATAGCGCTCGTGTGCCATTGCTTTAGAAGAGATTTGACGACCATAATATATGTACACTCGACCAAAAAACAATCTTTACAATAACGCTCTAAACATTCTGGAAGTGGGTCGAAATCTTACGATAATACCTCACAGAAGTATGTTTCACCCGATGCATTCCGTTCGCACTAGATTATGTACAGCTCACCAGTGTAATGATTGTTTTGGGGTTCGACTGTATACTATATTTAGCTCAGACATCTTGACCCTCCTAAATCCTGTAACTCAAAAGG
>CM064524.1:41923976-41941476 GCA_032716605.1 Paralithodes platypus
AAGGGGTCAAGAAAAAAATCCCTCAAGTGGAAATCTCCCCTTAAGGATAGGTTTTTAATTCTCCCATGACTTGAGAGCTGAAGAGAGTTTAAATGAAGGAGTACAAGGTGAGTTTAGACCGTGACTATACAGAACCAATTTCATGAGAACAATCGAAAAAATTCCCGAGAATCGACGAAGATGGTCGAAAAAAAAGTTGAACTGGAACTCTCCCCCCAAAAAGGCGCGTATACTATTAACCCTGTCAAGATATGATTACGCATTTCTGTTCTGTTTTCTGGCTATTATTTGACGATTGTATGCAGATTGGGAAGGGTGTATGGAAGTCCGAGGGTTGATTGGGATAGTTTTTACCCTTTTTAAGAATTAAATCCTGCCACGGACATTAGTTCTAGGGCAGTAGTTCCCTTTCCAATGTTCCCTTACCCACTCTAAACCACTGTTTGGACACTTGATCCTCAGTGTTTTGGAGGACAAGCAGCCTAGAAGGGTCACTAGACCTGTTGTTGCTTGATTTCCTTTGTACTCCTTTGTACCCTCATAATCCCCATACATCCTTCCTAAACTGTGTCCAATCGTCGAATGATAGCCAGAAGACACTGCTAAATAAAATGCGTCATGATCCTCAAAGGGTTAATAATTGTCACCTATTATTATCCTTACAAGTATAGCTAAAGGTACACTCGGACACCATAGTCTCTCGCCCCCACTCATAAATATTCCTAGACTTCACCTATTTTTTAATTATGGTAGTATATCTCTGGAAACGAAATTATGAATATATTTGTCTGTGCATCAACTACAAAAGTAGATATGCTATTTATTGTAAAGCAAGTTCGAGCCAAAAATCAATCCAGATGGTGAGAATTGCATACAGAAAAACGGTGACAGGTCAGTTGAAGCAGTGCCACTTCAACCAGTGCCACTTTAACCAGTGCTAACTCAAGCAGTGGCCACTTCAACCAGTGACCATTTCAACCAGTGACCATTTTAACCAGTAGGTTAGGTTAGGTTAGGTTAGGTTACTGGTTAAAATGATCACTGGTTGAAATGGTCACTGGTTGAAGTGGCACTGGTTCAACTGACATGGAACCCAGAAAAACACAGAGGGTTCACAAATTCCTATGTTTTTCTTTATGCAATTATAACTATCAGGATTAAGGGGAGGTATTTAGTTTGTTCCCTAGACCTCCATCAAGCTTAAAATTACACCCCCTTGAGTCCCTTTCAAGATAAATTTGTACATATTTCGGTAGAAAAATTTCCCGGCCGAAGGCCGTTTCCTCTTAAATTACAGGCTCGCTATCGCTCGCCAGGATAAAATCGACACCTGAATGGCACGAAAGGTCTTAAAATGGGGTGAAAGTTCTTAAAATCGCCAAACTAACGGGGCGAACGTTTTATAATATAAAAAGCAATGGGGCTAAACATGAGGGAGAAAGGGGTCCAGAAAAAAATCCCTCAAGTGGAAATCTCCCCTTAATTTTGGGTTAGAACTGGCTTAGCAATCAATAGTATAATTATATAGTTTTGTAGTTGATGTGTAGACAATGTTATTCCTAAATTCGTTTATACGTGGATATCCTTCCATAATTACAGTAGAAATAGGTGGAGTCGCGAATATTTATGAGCGGGCTGGAGACTAAGGGCATCAGAGTGGACCTATGAGACCTCGCGTCCTATTTACACAGCGGAAAAGCCTTTATAACCCCTGCAGGATTATGACGCGTTGCTTAATTAAGGGACCCCCCCACCTCGCTTTTTTTTTTTTTCTCTTTCTCTCCCTCTCTCTTTGGTTTGTATCCATTCAGCCCCATTCAGCCTACTGTTTTGAGTCGTTTGTCCCCAACCAGGTGTCACTATTTTCCTGGCGAGCGGTAGCGAGCCAGCATATATATAATTTTGTTTTGACAGCAGGCTAAATTTGTACATTTTTTGATAGAAAGATGTCTCCGGCGAAGCCGGATTTCTCCATACAATGCTGGCTCGCTATCGCTCGCCAGGAAGAAATCAACACCTGGTTGGGGATAAACGTCTTAAAACAGTTGGCTGAATGGGGCCGAATGGATACAAGCCAGAGAAAGAGAGAAAAGGAGCGAAAGATAAAAAAAAAAACGGGTGACCCCGCTTAATTTCATTCTGGCTACCAGTAGACGCCTTTATTCAACTTAGCCAGGGATTGTGGGAGTCAGAGGGATGATTGGGATAGTCTGGACCCCTCTGTTGGCTAGAGGGCCTTCCGAAACTGAAGAACAGGATGATTGGGATAGTCTGGACCCCTCTGTTGGCTAGAGGGCCTTCCGAAACTGAAGAACAGGATGATTGGGATAGTCTGGACCCCTCTGTTGGCTAGAGGGCCTTCCGAAACTGAAGAACAGGATGATTGGGATAGTCTGGACCCCTCTGACTGCTAGAGGGCCTTCCGAAACTGAAGAACAGGATGATTGGGATAGTCTGGACCCCTCTGACTGCTAGAGGGCCTTCCGAAACTGAAGAACAGGATGATTGGGATAGTCTGGACCCCTCTGACTGCTAGAGGGCCTTCCGAAACTGAAGAACAGGATGATTGGGATAGTCTGGACCCCTCTGTTGGCTAGAGGGCCTTCCGAAACTGAAGAACAGGATGATTGGGATAGTCTGGACCCCTCTGACTGCTAGAGGGCCTTCCGAAACTGAAGAACAGGATGATTGGGATAGTCTGGACCCCTCTGACTGCTAGAGGGCCTTCCGAAACTGAAGAACAGGATGATTGGGATAGTCTGGACCCCTCTGACTGCTAGAGGGCCTTCCGAAACTGAAGAACAGGATGATTGGGATAGTCTGGACCCCTCTGTTGGCTAGAGGGCCTTCCGAAACTGAAGAACAGGATGATTGGGATAGTCTGGACCCCTCTGTTGACTGCTAGAGGGCCTTCCGAAACTGAAGACCATTCCGTCTAATGATAGCCCGCATTACACTGTACACAATGCGTCCTAATCCTCAAGGGGTTAATAATAATATACATATATAATAATATACATATATATATATATATATATATATATATATATATATATATATATATATATATATATATATATATTACTTCCTTAGGTAGTATATAGTAGTTATAATATTTGGCACAACCACCACCACCACAACTTCCATTTTATATTACTGGGGGGGGGGGGGCGCGAGGGGGGGGGGGGCTGTAGCACTTGCCAACACCTATAATGGTAACACAGATGGTACACTCATCAGCCATAATACCTGCACGCCTATTTGGATTCTTTCGGGGGGGGAGGTTTTTAGTGTGTTCCCTATACCTCCATCAAGTTAAAAATGACACCCACTAGACCTCCTTTCAAGATAGATGTGTACATTTTTCGGTAGAAAAATGTCCCGGCCGAAGGCCGATTTCTCTTATATTACATGCTCGCTATCGCTCGCCAGCAAAAAGTCGACACCTGAATGACACTAATGCTCTTCAAATTGACAGAAATGGGGCGAACATTCTTAAAATCGCCAAACTAATGGGGCGAACGACTTAAAATCTCAAAAGCAATGGGGCTAAACAGGAGGGAGAAAGGGATCCAGAAAAAAATATCTCAAGTGGAAATCTCCCCTTAAAGAGAGGGGGGGGGGGGGGGATGGGCATATGTGTATATATTATATTTTGATCATATTTTTAGCTTCCTCCCTAGACCTCCATCAAGTTAAAACAAGAAAACAAACAAGACCCTCCTTCAAGATAAATTTGTACATTTTTCGATAGAAAAGTGTCCCGGCCGAAGGCCGGTTCTTCTTAAAATACAGGCTCGCTATCGCTCGCCAGGAAATAATCGACACCTAAATGACACGCAAAGTCTTAATATTGACAGAAATGGGGTGAAAGGTCTTAAGATCGCCAAACTAATCAGCCGAATGTCATAAAATCTGAAAACTAATGGGGCTAAACATGAGGCAGAAAGGGGGAACCAGACAAAAAAACGCCCCATCTCCCCTTAAAGCCAAGTTGTGAAGCCTCGGGGATGTAACCGAACACTGGATGGTCTCGCTTGGCTTCGATACAGATTCAAAGGGGTGTGGAGGTATTTTGGTTCATGACTGTACATTTAGATACAGATTCAAAGGGGTGTGCAGGTATTTTGGTTCATGACTGTACATTTAGATACAGATTCAAAGGGGTGTGGAGGTATTTTGGTTCATGACTGTACATTTAGATACAGATTCAAAGGGGTGTGCAGGTATTTTGGTTCATGACTGTACATTTAAATCGTGTTCTTCGTTTTCTATTCATGTTAGAAAACGAATAGAAAACGCTTTGTGTACCATTTGTGTTACATTTAAGGGTTCATTTTGACAGTGTAGTGCGGTACTATTTATATATATATATATATATATATATATATATATGGCACAAGGGGCTATAGTTAGGTTAGATTAGGATAGGTCTGGTTAGGTTAGGTTAGGTTTGGCTTGATTAGGGTAGGTTAGGTTAGGTTAGGTTTGGTTTGGTTTGGTTTGGTTTGGTTTGGTTTGGTTTGGTTTGGTTAGGTTTGGTTTGGTTTGGTTTGGTTTGGTTAGGTTAGGTTAGGTTTGGTTTGGTTTGGTTAGGTTAGGTTAGGGTTGATTAGGATAGGTTAGGGTAGGATAATTATTATGGTCTCTCCACTAACCAACTTAACTCCTAAACTCGATTAATGAAATTAACAAACACATGTGGCAGTCCGGGGATTCGGGAGTTAGGTCAGGTCAGGTTAGGTTAGGTTAAAGTTGAATTAGTCAGGTTAGGTTAGATTAAAGTTGAATTAGTCAGGTTAGGTTAGATTAAAGTTGAATTAGTCAGGTTAGGTTAGGTTAAAGTTGAATTAGTCAGGTTAGGTTAGGTTAAAGTTGAATTACTCAGGTTAGGTTATATTAAAGTTGAATTAGTCAGGTTAGGTTATATTAAAGTTGAATTAGTCAGGTTAGGTAAGGTTAAGTTAGGTTAGGTTAGGGTTAGTTGAATTAGGCTAGGTTAGAGTCAGTCAGGTTAGTTTATGTTGACATTAAGTTAGGTCAGGCAACGGTAAATTAGTTAGTTATGTTTAGATGGGCTATTATAGGCTGGTGTTAGATAGTTTACATTAGTTCAGGCTTTGGTAAATTAGGCTAAGGTAGGTTACAGGTTGGAGGTTGGGTATGTGGCGTTCAGGTAGGCTATGTTTGGTTAAGTTGGGTTAGGTGCTGATAAATGAGTTTAACTCGAGTGTGAGTCATAATATATAAGGGGTTAGTTAGGTTCTGGGTAAAGTTATGTTAGTTTACCAAAGTTAGCTATAGTGGAAATTACAAGTTAAGGGGAGATCTCCACTTAAGGGATTTTTTTCTTGACCCCTTTCTCCCTCATGTTTAGCCCCATTGCTTTTGATATTATAAAACGTTTGTCCCATTAGTTTAGCGATTTTAAGAACTTTCACCCCATATTAAGACCTTTCGTACCATTCTGGTGTCAATTTTATCCTGGCGAGCGATAGCGAGCCTGTAATTTAAGAAGAACCGGCCTTCGGCCGGGACATTTTTCTACCGAAAAATGTACAAATATATCTTGCAAGGGACTCAAGGGGGTGTAATTTTAAGCTTGATGGAGGTCTAGGGAACAAACTAAATACCTCCCCTTAAGTATACTGTAGATGGGTTGAAAATACATAGGGGCTTAGACTCTATCCAGTTAACCCCTTCTGTTCCGACGACGTCTTTTAAATTATATTTTAGGTACATTTAGAGGATTCTGTGCAGTTTTTAAGAACTATCTGTGCTACTAAAAAGGGTTAAGGGAGATAGTTCGCAGGCTGTTAATTGCTGGAGGCCCATTTGACACTAAATAGAATTGATTAAACGTAGCTAGAACAATGAAAACAAAATACGTCACCTGGTACAGAAGGGGTTAACAAAGGAGTGTAAAGGAGTACAAAGGTAGTCTGTTTGCAAATGGGACGACCAAAATAGGGTTTAAAATTATATCTGATATGTGCACTGATATGATACCAAGCCAAACGAACGAGGGAGACATAGTTCGGTATATATATTTATAGAGCTATGTATATATGTATATTAGCTTTACACACACACACACACACACACACACACACACACGGTAAAATTGGTTTGTGCTATACTGAACGCAAAAGCATTTTAAGAGTGCTAATTGCTGACTTGCGAGTTTCGTTCTATAAGGAAGTTGGAGCTGTAGACAACGACTTATAACAGAATGTACAGCTACAATACGGTCGTAGTACATTGATAAATACGGTCGTAGTACATTGATAAATACGGTCGTAGTACATTCGTAAATACATAAAACCCAATGCAACATACCCTTTAACGGTCGTAGTACATTCATAAATACATAAAACCCAATGCAACATACCCTTTAACGGTCGTAGTACATCATAAATACATAAAACCCAATGCAACATACCCTTTAACGGTCGTAGTACATTCATAAATACATAAAACCCAATGCAACATACCCTTTAACGGTCGTAGTACATTCATAAATACATAAAACCCAATGCAACATACCCTTTAACGGTCGTAGTACATTCATAATACATAAAACCCAATGCAACATACCCTTTAACGGTCGTAGTACATTCATAAATACATAAAACCCAATGCAACATACCCTTTAACGGTCGTAGTACATTCATAAATACATAAAACCCAATGCAACATACCCTTTAACGGTCGTAGTACATTCGTAAATACATAAAACCCAATGCAACATACCCTTTAACCATCAGAAACCTGCATTACTATTGCATGATCTGTTTAATATCCATGTTCACGGCTCCAACTTCCTTATAGCCTGAAACTCGCAAGTGGAGAATTGGATCACCTCTTTAAGGGGAGATCTCCACTTAAGGGATTTTTTTTCTTGACCCCTTTCTCCCTCATGTTTAGCCCCATTGCTTTTGATCTTATAAAACGTTTGCCCCATTAGTTTAGCGATTTTAAGAACTTTCACCCCATATTAAGACCTTTCGTACCATTCAGGTGTCAATTTTATCCTGGCGAGCGATAGCGAGCCTGTAATTTAAGAAGAACCGACCTTCGGCCGGGACATTTTTCTACCGAAAAATGTACAAATATATCTTGAAAGGGACTCAAGGGGGTGTAATTTTAGGCTTGATGGAGGTCTAGGGAACAAACTAAATACCTCTCCTTAAAGCTTTCACTTATTTGGCATTTCTTATGGAACACATTTATAATACGTATCAGTATTGTGTTCAAGAAGTCTGAAAAAGTGTCCAAATTGTTACTCAAAATTAGTAAATACATGTACAGTCGCGCTAATAAGTCATGTCTCGGCACCCAAGTATGTTTTGATCAATAATTGGTAACAGAGATATCTAAGCTTCATTTCGTCATATCGAGTGACATATACAAACATGTTCCTTCACTTACTCACCACCCTATTCAACATCTGACAGACATTAATACAGCACAGAGCGAGCCAAACGTAATGCCAGCGGGGACATGACTTATTAGCGCGACCGTACACCCTCCAACAGGGAATACTGGACATAGTTAATTTTACTGTAGATGATTTTGTGCAGTTTAAGAAGGATCTGTGGTAGTAAAAAGGGTACTAAGGGGAGGTATTTAGTTTGTTCCCTAGACCTCCATCAAGCTTAAAATTACAACCCCCTTGAGTCCCTTTCAAGATAAATTTGTACATTTTTCGGTAGAAAAATGTCCCGGCCAAAGGCCGTTTCCTCTTAAGTTACAGGCTCGCTATCGCTCGCCAGGATAAAATAGACACCTGAATGGCACGAAAGGTCTTACAATGGGGTGAAAGTTCTTAAAATCGCCAAACTAACGGGGCAAACATCTTAACATCTCAAAAGCAATGGGGCTAGACACGAGAGAGAAAAGGGTCAAGAAAAAAGTCCCTCAAGTGGAGATCTCCCCTTAAATGAATAGTGTGAAGCCTGTCAATTGCTGGAGGCCCATATTTAAGGGGAGACTGACCGTTTGTTTGGTCTATTAATTCATGTATTCATATATTTTTTTAGTTTCTTCCCTAGACCTCCATCAAGCTTAGAAAAACACCCCGTAGACCCTCCTTCAAGATAAATTTGTACATTCCTCTTAAAATTGCAGGCTCGCCAGGAAATAATCGACACCTAAATGGCACGAAAGATCTTAAAATTGACAACGAAATGGGGCGAAAGGTGTTAAATCGCCAAACTATTGGGCCGAACGTCTTATAATCTCAACAATGGTGGGGCTAAACATTAGGGAGAAGGGGGTCCAGGAAAACGGTCTGCCTCCCCTTAACTGAATAAAACCGTCTTACAGTAGCCAGAATAAATGGAAAAAAGACGTCGCGGTAACAGAAGGGGTTAAACTATACTTCTAATAGTTAAATCCAGTTTGGGAGTTTCTAAATATTATTAGCAAGTAGAGCTGAAACAAAAGCACGATGAAAAGTCGCTCTGTGCCAGGTATCTCTGTTGGCGGCTGTACTGTACCAGTTGTGTTCGAGTGTGTTGGACTGTATATTGCACACACACCTATTTTACAGCGTACAGTCGGCCTAATAAGTCATGTCTCGGCACCAAGTATATTTTCATCAATAATTGGTATCAACACAAGATCTAAACTTAATGTATTTATTTCGAGTGAGATATACACACTCTTTCCTACACTTACCCACCCTATTCATTAAGGGGAGGTTTTTAGTTTGTTTCCTAGAGTTCCATCAAGCTTGAAATTTCACCCCCTTGACCCCCTTTCAAGATAAATTTGTACATTTTTCGGTAGAAAAATGTCCCGGCCGTAGGCCGGTTACTCTTAAATTAAAGGCTCGCTATCGCTCGCCAGGATAAAATCGACACCTAAATTGCACGAAAGGTCTTAAAATTGACAGAATGGGGCGGAAATTCTTAAAATCACCAAACTAATGGGGCAAACGTCTTAAAATCGCAAAAACAATGGGGCTAACCATGAGGGAGAAAGGGGTCAAGGAAAAAAATCCCTCAAGTGGAGACCTCCCCAGCACAGATTGAACCAAAACGTACAAATGCCAACTGAGACATAACTTACTAGCGCTACTGTACTGTACAAACTAAGCTATACCACTAGGCCACACCAGACAGTAATTCTAATAGTGAACCCCTTTCAATACCGGAGAGGCTAGTTTACATTATTCTAGTTAGCATTAGGCAATTTGATGTGGCTGAGGAAGGAACTCTAGGCATGAAAGGGGTTAACGCAACACTTTAAATATTGTGTGTTTAAAAGTATGCATATATAATTCGTGTTTTAACCCCTTCTTTTCCGACACCGTCCTTGAAGCTTTATTCTAGCTGCAAGTAGATGTTTATATTCAGTTTAAAAAGGGCCCTCCAACAATTTAAAGGCTTCAAACTATCTCGCTTAACCATTTTAACCCTCTCCGACATATGACGCGATTTTGAGCCGATTAGGGATACTTTAAAGCCTTTGTTACCATCAGGGGTATTTAGAAACCTTTAGTTTAGTTACTTCAACCTCTGCAGTTGTCTTTGAGTTAGCTGTGGGCAGAAAACTAATTTTGGAGAGGTAGTTATAAGAGTGAGAGAACTCTATTTCTTATTGCTAATCTGGTAACCTCTGTGTCATATGAGTCTGAAGGGGTTAACTACCATTGATCCTTCTTAAACTGCACAAAATCGTCTAAATATAGCGAGAATACAATTAAGGAAAGGGTTAATCGTTTATATGGTACTAATTTTAACACCTGCATCAGTGACGTGAGTACAATTACGGACACACAACTTTTAGGGTGTATCGCATTTAACCGTGTCACTCCTGCAGCTCCTTCCTAAGGCGAATACAACCGTCGAATTACAGACCCTATAGTAACAGAAATCGGTCAACCTCCGCCATCTTGGTGCCACTAGTGATGTGTTCCTATCTTTACATCCAAATATCTCAAAATAATAATAATAATAATAATAATAATAATTATAATTCATAATAGCCCATAATAATCGTTTGGCAATACTGGTACAGGATATAAGGTATAAAATATAACCTTACTCTTAGATAATTAAGGCACCAAAATGGCGTCCAGGGAAAAGGTTGTCCACACTCTCTTATGGTATTGCTCAATTTATATTTTGGATAACAGAGAACTTTATCACCAGATATTCATATATTTAATTTGTCCTTATTATATGTGTGTGTGTGTGTGTGTGTGTGTGTGTGTGTGTGTGTGTGTGTGTGTGTGTGTGTGTGTGTGCTGCTATTACCCTCCTACCCTTGCTTTTCCCAAGGGTTCTACAACATGTTCCTTCCTTTATACAGTAATACAATTATACAAACTCCTCAGAAACTTGTAATTTGGCTCTAGTTTGCCCTGAATGATTGTCGTGAAGAGAGAAGCAACGACCACAACTATTAATAATAATAATAATAATAATAATAATAATAATAATAACTTTCATTAGAATAATTGAATGAAACTAGAAAATACTACTACTAATACTATTACTACTGCTATTAATTTTACTACTACTAAAAATAATAATAATAATAATTATAATTATAATCATTATAATAGTATTTAAACTTGGGTAGACTAACTCCTTTGTTTGCGGTGTGCCAATGAATACAGTTAAAAATTAGCCAATAAAAATGAGTCCAGTTAAATTAATATACTGTATATATACTGTAATATACTGTAATATACTGTAACATACTGTAATATACTGTAATATACTGTAATATACTGTATATATACTGTAATATACTGTAATATACTGTATATATACTGTAATATACTGTAATATACTGTAATATACTGTAATATACTGTATATATACTGTAATATACTGTAATATACTGTAATATACTGTATATATACTGTAATATGCTGTATATATACTGTATATATACTGTAATATATACTGTATATATACTGTAATATACTGTAATATACTGTAATATACTGTATATATACTGTAATATACTGTAATATACTGTAATATAATGTATATACTGTAATATGCTGTATATATACTGTATATATACTGTAATATATACTGTATATATACTGTAATATACTGTATATATACTGTAATATACTGTATATATACTGTAATATACTGTATATATACTGTATATATACTGTATATATACTGTAATATACTGTATATATACTGTAATATACAGTATAATTATATACTGTAATATACTGTATATATACTGTAATATACAGTATATATACTGTAATATACTGTAATATACTGTATATATACTGTAATATATACTGTAATATACTGTATATATACTGTAATATACTGTATATATACTGTAATATACTGTAATATACTGTATATATACTGTAATATATACTGTATATATACTGTAATATACTGTATATATACTGTAATATACTGTATATATACTGTATATATACTGTAATATACTGTATATATACTGTAATATACTGTATATATACTGTAATATACTGTAATATACTGTATATATACTGTAATATACTGTATATATACTGTAATATACTGTATATATACTGTATATATACTGTAATATACTGTATATATACTGTAATATACTGTATATATACTGTAATATACTGTAATATACTGTAATATACTGTATATATACTGTAATATACTGTAATATACTGTATATATACTGTAATATACTGTAATATACTGTATATATACTGTAATATACTGTAATATACAGTATAATTATATACTGTAATATACTGTATATATACTGTAATATACTGTATATATACTGTAATATACAGTATATATACTGTAATATACTGTAATATACTGTATATATACAGTATATATACTGTAATATACTGTATATATACTGTAATATACTGTGTATATACTGTAATATACTGTAATATACTGTATATATACTGTAATATACTGTATATATACTGTAATATACTGTATATATACTGTAATATACTGTATATATACTGTATATATACTGTAATATACTGTATATATACTGTAATATACAGTATAATTATATACTGTAATATACTGTATATATACTGTAATATACTGTATATATACTGTAATATACAGTATATATACTGTAATATACTGTAATATACTGTAATATACTGTAATATACTGTATATATACTGTAATATACTGTATATATACTGTATATATACTGTATATATACTGTAATATACTGTATATATACTGTAATATACAGTATAATTATATACTGTAATATACTGTATATATACTGTAATATACTGTATATATACTGTAATATACTGTATATATACTGTAATATACTGTAATATACTGTAATATACTGTAATATACTGTAATATACTGTAATATACTGTAATATACTGTATACATACTGTATATATACTGTAATATACTGTATATATACTGTATATATACTGTAATATACTGTATATATACTGTAATATACTGTATATATACTGTAATATACTGTATATATACTGTATATATACTGTAATATACTGTATATATACTGTAATATACTGTATATATACTGTAATATACTGTAATATACTGTATATATACTGTATATATACTGTATATACTGTATATGCATGGTAATATACTGTATATGCATGGTAATATACTGTATATGCATGGTAATATACTGTATATGCCTGGTAATATACTGTATATACTGTATATATACTGTATATATACTGTAATATACAGTATAATTATATACTGTAATATACTGTATATATACTGTAATATACTGTATATATACTGTAATATTCAGTATATATACTGTAATATACTGTAATATACTGTAATATATTGTATATATACTGTAATATACTGTATATACTGTATATATACTGTATATATACTGTAATCTACTGTATATATACTGTAATATACAGTATAATTATATACTGTAATATACTCTATATATACTGTAATATACTGTATATATACTGTATATACAGTATATATACTGTATATATACTGTAATATACTGTAATATACTGTAATATACTGTAATATAATGTATATACTGTAATATACTGTAATATACTGTAATATAATGTATATACTGTAATATATACTGTAATATACTGTATATATACTGTATATATACTGTAATATACTGTATATATACTGTATATATACAGTATATATACTGTAATATACTGTAATATACTGTAATATACTGTATATATACTGTAATATACTGTATATATACTGTAATATACTGTATATATACTGTAATATACTGTAATATACTGTATATATACTGTAATATACTGTATATATACTGTATATATACTGTAATATACTGTATATATACTGTATATATACTGTATATATACTGTAATATACTGTATATATACTGTAATATACTGTATATATACTGTAATATACTGTATATATACTGTAATATACTGTATATATACTGTAATATACTGTATATATACTGTAATATACTGTATATATACTGTATATACTGTAATATACTGTATATATACTGTAATATACTGTATATATACTGTATATATACTGTATATATACTGTATATATACTGTATATATACTGTAATATACTGTAATATACTGTATATATACTGTAATATACTGTAATATACAGTATAATTATATACTGTAATATACTGTATATATACTGTATATATACTGTATATATACTGTATATATACTGTAATATACTGTAATATACTGTATATATATACTGTATATATACTGTAATATATACTGTATATATACTGTATATATACTGTAATATACTGTAATATACTGTAATATACTGTATATATACTGTAATATATACTGTATATATACTGTAATATACAGTATAATTATATACTGTAATATACTGTAATATACTGTAATATACTGTAATATACTGTATATATACTGTATATATACTGTATATATACTGTATATATACTGTAATATACAGTATAATTATATACTGTAATATACTGTATATATGCCGTCAAACTATACCTATCTTGCTGTTCATTCAATATTGAACTATCTAACTCTACTAATTTTTGTAAGGGTTGTATTATTTTTGTATTGCGCGTACTAAATGGACCTTGGCGTAGGAAGTCGATTGGCTGTCTCCTATAATGAATACCCTCTGAATGGAGTAGAACCACCCACACTGTCAATATTATGTGCTGATGTAATTATATCAAACATGATTCACATGATAAGTGTTCCAGTCGTATATATATGTTCATATTAGCGCATATAAACGATTAAAACACTTTGTATATATGTATTGGTTAGTTACATATGAACACAAAATATTTCATATAGCAGAAACTATGCATATAAAAAGTGTTCCAATCCCTAATCATCCCTAATGTGTGCTAATTTGAACACGTACACGATTGAAACACTTTATGTAAGTGCATAATGTTTTCTACCCTGAATAATAATACCTTGACAAATAAACAAAGAAAATATGTAGATTACAAATATATGAATAAAAAAAAAATATATATAGATTACAAATATATGAATACAAAAAAAAAAAATAGATTACAAATATATGAATACAAAAAAAAATATATACTGTAGATTACAAATATATAAATACAAAAAAAAATATATAGATTACAAATATATGAATAAAAAAAAATATATATAATGTAGATTACAAATATATGAATAAAAAAAAAAAAAAAAAAAATACATACACACAATTTCCTGTGCAATTCCCTCCACTTCTTATAAACACAATATCCTTCTATAAAACCAATATAAAATCCAGCATATCAATTGTCTATCTCTACCATAGCATTTTTGAAAGTGGAAAGTATAGCATTAACACTATCTGGGCCGACGTCTTGGGGTGTATTGTGATATATTGTCCAAGTATTATTTAGGATATGGCTTCATTTTGCCATTTTCGAGCCATGTATTTTTAGTTGTCCTCTAGTCTAACAAAAACGGCTAAAAAAAATGCCCACCCAGGTCCTCTTCAAGCCAAATTTGAACATTTTTTGATGCCCTGGCTGAAGGCCGATTTCTTTAAAAGTTACAGGCTCGCTATCGCTCGCCCAGAAAGAATCGACACCTGAATGGGGTGCAGCGTCTTATTATCGCCAAACTGATGGGGTGAAACCTCTTAAAATCTTCAAACTAATGGAGCGAAACAGAGGTGGTCCTAATAGCCCAAAGACGTCGGACCTAATAGGGTTAAAAGTGGAGTAGCCTAGATGGGGTTAAGGGATTTGTTAGCTTTCCTATTGTTATTATTATTATCATTATTATTATTATTATTATTATTATTATTTGTCATGGCAGAGTATATGAGGGAAGTAACAGGGCGAGGATGTTGAGCTCTTATTTTAACCTCTTGAGTACCTATGACGTTGTTTATCCTTTTGTCTGACTATAATTAGACAATTTTATGTAGTTGAAGAAGGATTTCTAGGGATCAAAGGGGTAAAAATCAACCTTAGTTAACCCTCTTAACTTTCACAAGTTCTTGACAAGCTGAATAAAATCGTCTAATGATGGTAAAATAAAAAGAATATCGTCATTCTGTACGGATAGGATTAATATTAGCTCAGTAGGTGAGAATTATGTATTTCCGTTTTCTTTCTCAACAGTAGGAAATGGAGAAATAAGCATAGGGGATACTATCATATTCCTTATTAATGTCTATAAGATTCACAGGGACATATATATTAAGGATGAACTATTATTGTATTTCAATTTACCACTTACGAGTTTCGGGTTATAAGGATCTTCAAGCTATAGACACCGATATCTGGCAAAACACAAGCTAACGTACACACACAAGTACATCAAATCAAATTCAACTTCTATACATCACAAACCCACATTATGTTTATTTCTCTGCTTATTTTATCGATGTCGCGAGCTTGAGTTTAGCCGTAATCCCGAAACATGCAAGGGGTCAATTTTTGTCTTTTCACTCCGAGTTATCATAGTCTGCGCAGAGCCAAGGTTGCACAGAGAAGGGCCCCCGCTGCGCAGAGGAATAGTGCGAGAGTCGGAGGATGCGTGGTGATGGAGGCGGAGTCGTAATTGAAGGAAGGGTCGTAGGCGGTGTTGCGGCCGTGGGTGGCATCTTTGCCGTGGTTGTCTGAGGGAGAGATAGAGAGAAGGAGGGACATGAGTGTTAAGTGGAATATTTCTATACTTTCTTAGTTATAACATGGAAATAATATTCACCCAGGGGTACATTCAGTCTGAACGTGATAGTTTCTGATTTGTCGAGCCATGATTGAGGGATTAAGGGGAGGTATTTAGTTTGTTCCCTAGACCTCCATCAACCTTAAAATTACACCCCCTCGAGTCCCTTTCAAGATAAATTTGTACATTTTTCGGTAGAAAAATGTCCCGGCCAAAGGCCGGTTCCTCTTAAATTACAGGCTCGCTATCGCTCTCCAGGAAAATATCGACACCTGAATTGCACGAAAGGTCTTAATATGGGGTGAAAGTTCTTAAAATCGCTAAACTAATGGGGCAAACGTTTTATAATATCAAAAGCAATGGGGCTAAACATGAGGGAGAAAGGGGTCAAGAAAAAAATCCCTCAAGTGGAGATATCCCCTTAAGTCTAATCGCAATCCGTCGCAAGCACTCCAAGGAAGTGATTTGTCAGACAATCAGTTACATCTTTTACTGTTGCACTGACTTTATTCAAGAATTTCTTAAGCTATTAAGTTGCAAAATATCTATGTATTATATTTCTTTACAAAAAGTAACTTGAGGGGAATTCAACTGCGTGAGGAACGCCCATAAAGATAGTTCAATTAGTTATATTGTGGATAATTATAGATACACATTACGGTAATTAGATGGGGAAACCCCAAATCATATAGAGTGGGGTGGAGATGACTCTAAAGAAGCTTTTTAGTCGGTGAGGCAAAGAAGGAATATCAGGCAGCCATATGTCTTCGACCTTGTTGACGAAAGCGGTGGAATAATTGTTCCCAGGCGCAGCGGTGACTCTGGTCCAGCCGTAGTGAGCTAGGAGCATGCACTAGTGAGCATGAGAGGCAGGTGCAGTGAGGTAGCCATTAACAAGCCAGGTATAGCCATTACAGACTGGTAGGTAGATGTTGATGTTGTAGATGTTTTAGATGATGTTGCAGGTAGATGTTGTAGAGAAGCTAATGACTCGTAGATTAGTCATTGATCCCCATTGGCTGATCTGGTGTAGATGCCGTGGACCGACTAGTGACCATCATAGATGAGTTAGGTGTGGGTGTCAAAAGTGTTGATTATTCGGATAGAACCAGAAGGTTAGATAATGTCTGGGTTCATCTTACTGATAGTGACGAGGATTTGTTGGTCGTGTTGGTGGTCCTGTTCTGGGGTAACTGATGTAAGCAAATGGTGGCAGAGGCTGGCACATATTCCGTTGTAGAATGGGTAGCCTTGGTTTACTAGGGAGCAGTGCCTCTTATAGTGAGCTTATAGATAGAGGGTGAACCGGGCTTGTCT
>CM064524.1:41948976-41958956 GCA_032716605.1 Paralithodes platypus
AGATACCGGCTTTCGGCCAATTTTTCTATCGAAAAATGTACACATTTATCTTGAAAGAAGGTCTTGGGGCGGTGTTTTTTAAGCCTGATGGAGGTCTAGGGAGGAAACTAAGACAATAATAGAAAGATACATAAATGATCAAATAAATACGTCCGTCCCCCCTTAACCCCAAAGAAAGTGTCTGCCTGCCACTGAAAGATTTCTCCATTAACATTTAAGTTCTGCTGTCGGAAAGATAAATGTCAGGTAAAGCGAGTCTCCTTTCTTTGTCTATAAACTTGGTCCTAGGCTAAGCTGTTTCGTTAGTTGGTTGTTTGAATGATTGAGCTGTGTGTGTGTGTGTTTGTTTGTGTGTGTGTGTGTTTGTGTTAGTGTGTGAGAGTTTGAGACTGTGTGCGTGTTATTGTTAGTATGTGTGTGAGAGAGAGAGCAAGAGTTAGATACTGTGTATGTGTGTGTGTGTGTGTGTGTGTGTGTGTGTCTGTGTATGTGTGATTATGATAAGTGAGCATGTGGGCGTATGAGACTGTTTGTTTGTGAGTGTATGTGTGAGAGAGAGAGAGAGAGAATTGTGTGTGTGGGGGGGAGGGGGGTGTTCTTAGAGATACATAGATACACAACCCACACAGACCATTTGATTCCAGGAAGGTGGTTCGGCATTAATCACTAATAGAGGATTATTGATACACATGCGTTGACTGTACACACAAACATGCACTTCTCTCTCACTCTTACTCTCACACACACACACTCTCTCTCTCTCTCACACTCTTTCTCTCTCTCTCTCTCTCTGTATATTTCTTTGGCTATTTTTGTATTTACCTTAAATGTGAATAAATCCGACCGAGTCTTTTGTGACTGGAGGCGTATGAGAGAAAGTCAAAATCAGACTTGTTCGCTCCATTAATTATTTGTTTTATCTGTGAAATATATACTGTATATATTTGGGTTTTCGTTCGTTACATTATTCCAGTTTTATCTATCTATTTATATGCTCAGGCCCAATTTTTTATTATCTATTTTTTTTCTTCCAGTTAATAAGGATAAATATTAACTTGAGTACACATAAATCATAACATATTTGGTCTTTCCTTTATTGGAAAGATACTTCCCCTGTTCTGTATACAAACATGTATATATATAAAGATAATCAGTCATATATATATATATATATATATATATATATATAATATATATATATATATTATATATATATATGATATAAAAAATATATATGTATATATATAGATATATATATATATATATATATATGTATATATATATATATATATATATTATCTATTTATTTATATCTTTGATATTATCAATCAGTCTATATCCATTTAAGTGCATTTTACTTTTAATGAGCAGTCATATTATGTTTATTCGTGGCACGTAACAATAATTTAAAGAAAGGCACCATTTGACGAGAAGCACTATACTGACTACTTATCAGAGATAAGTAAAACACGAAACTTTGTCAATAAAGTACTCCTCCTCAAATGGGATTTAGATTAAGTCTGTCATCGGTTTGGAGTTAATTTCAACATAGTCCTGTATTTTGGTGTCTAATTACGCTATACATTTGATCTTATCACCTATGTTAAGGAGAGCATTCTAGGGTACTGGTGATGTTTAGCTTTATAAATGGATGATACTAGAATGTTTAACTTTAGTATCATATTCTTTGCTTAATTTTCAACGCCAGTAGAGGCACCTGGTCATACTTTTTAACGCCAGTAGAGGCACCTGGTCATACTTTTTAACGCCAGTAGAGGCACCTGGTCATACTTTTCAACGCCAGTAGAGGCACCTGGTCATACTTTTTAACGCCAGTAGAGGCACATGGTCATACTTTTCAACGCCAGTAGAGGCACCTGGTCATACTTTTTAACGCTAGTAGAGGCACCTGGTCATACTTTTCAACGCCAGTAGAGGCACCTGGTCATACTTTTTAACGCCAGTAGAGGCACCTGGTCATACTTTTCAACGCCAGTAGAGGCACCTGGTCATACTTTTCAACGCCAGTAGAGGCACCTGGTCATACTTTTCAACGCCAGTAGAGGCACCTGGTCATACTTTTCAACGCCAGTTAGAGGCACCTGGTCATACTTTTCAACGCCAGTAGAGGCACCTGGTCATACTTTTCAACGCCAGTAGAGGCACCTGGTCATACTTTTTAGCTCCTTTAAGGGGGGATGGTGCGTTTTTTTGGCCGCCTTCTCCCTCATATTTAGCCCTATTAGTTTTGAGATGTGTAGACGTTCTCCCCATTACTATGGACATTTGTAGACGTTCTCCCCATTACTATGGACATTTGTAGACGTTCTCCCCATTACTATGGACATTTGTAGACGTTCTCCCCATTACTATGGACATGTGTAGACGTTCTCCCCATTACTATGGACATTTGTAGACGTTCTCTCCATTACTATGGACATTTGTAGACGTTCTCCCCATTACTATGGACATTTGTAGACGTTCTCCCCATTACTATGGACATTTGTAGACGTTCTCCCCCCTTACTATGGACATTTGTAGACGTTCTCCCCATTACTATGGACATTTGTAGACGTTCTCCCCATTACTATGGACATTTGTAGACGTTCTCCCCATTACTATGGACATTTGTAGACGTTCTCCCCATTACTATGGACATTTGTAGACGTTCTCCCCATTACTATGGACATTTGTAGACGTTCTCCCCATTACTATGGACATTTGAAAACCTTTCGTCCCATTTCTTTGTCAATATTTAGACTTTTCGTGTCATTAGGTGTCTATTTTTTTCCTGGCGAGCGATAGCGAGCCTGTAATTTAAGGGGAACCGGCCTGCGGCCGGGACTTTTTTTATCGAAAAATTTACACATTTCTCTTGAAGGAGGGTCTTGGGGGTGTTATTTAAGCTTTATGGAGGTCTAGGGAGGAAACTAAAACAATTTATGGATAAAAATAAATAAATGATAACAAAAATATATAGGTTCATCCCCCCTTAAATACTGTTCACAGCACATTATAAGGTTGTGCCTATTCGATTCATTAAACCTTTAACACCATCTGGCCTGACGTCTTACGAGTTATTATGATATTTTGTTTAATCCCAGACTGCCTTCGAAATATAAAATACCCACCCAGACCGCCTTCAAGCTACATTTGTACATTTTTTTTTTTAGATACATGTAATTTTGCTTAAAGTAGAGTAATGCTTTATTAATTGAGACCTTAGGAATTAGTGAATATATATAGTCTAAATTGTCTATGTTATTAGTATGATTAAAGTGAGTGTATTGCACTATCTAACGTATGATTAAATTGAGTGTATTGCACTATCAAACATATGATTACATTGAGTGTATTGCACTATCAAACGTATGATTAAATTGAGTGTATTGCACTATCAAACGTATGATTACATTGAGTGTATTGCACTATCAAACGTATGATTAAATTGAGTGTATTGCACTATCAAACGTATGATTACATTGAGTGTATTGCACTATCAAACGTATGATTAAATTGAGTGTATTGCACTATCAAACGTATGATTACATTGAGTGTATTGCACTATCAAACGTATATTGAATGCAATAACACCACGATATATATACAGTATATATATATATATATATATATATATATATATATATATATATATATATATATTATATATATTTAGTTGGAACTGGTCACAAGATAATAACATTATATTGTGTCTTTCTTCTCTGACAAGGGCTGCATGTATTGTAATTTTTATAACGAGAGAGAGAGAGAGAGAGAGAGAGAGAGAGAGAGAGAGAGCGGTAATTGGATACGTAGCGATAGAATATATAGGTAAGTACGTAAATATATAGATGTACATAGATAGATAGCTAAATATAGATACTTTAGATAGTCTGGAATCAAAATAAATACTGACGACGACTAACCGACTTCTGTATATTCCGAACTATTATATTTATCTATCTATCTATCTATCTATCTCTCTCTCTCTCTCTCTCTCTCCATTTATATATATATATAATATATATATATATATATACCGGTATATATATATATATACCGGTATATATATATATTTATTTTTTGTGTGTATGTGTGTCACACTAACACCGCATATATTGTGATGTTAAAAATAAATACATTGACAAACTAGCCGCCAGCCAAACCAGCCTAGAAAATCCCCCCCCCCCCCCCCCCCCCCACCCCCCCAAACCCCCCACCCCCCCCCCCCCCCCACACACACACACACACACACACACACACCGCCGCGGGCCATGGGGTTGGGATTACGATATATTTACTTGGGAAATATTCTTCTTCTTGTGTGTCTCAGATGAAGGCCTGTAGCTCGTTATCCAAGAAACCCTGACTTGTATATAATGTGAGAGGGTAGTTACAGGGACCACACAAATTCTGCGGTTCCAAGAGGTGGTCCGGCTTTGTTTGTACTGTGGGTGGTGAACTTGTGTGTGTGTGGGTGTGGGTGCGTGTGTATGTGTGTGTGTGTAGAGAGAGAGAGAGAGAGACTCAGACATTTGAAGTAGAATGACGGTCTTTAAGCCTAAGATGAGGCAATTATAAACTTGATAAAAATGTATTTTCTTTTCAGCATAATGGAACAGATTTATATATGTGTGTATCTATCTAAGACTGGCTATCTATCTATGTATTTTTTTTTCTATGTGAGTGAGGGAGGCAAAGCAGAACTGGCTATAGCGAGAGCCTCCCCCATAGTTGAAAGAGTGACAGGGCCAAAATCAAGGGACGTTCGAGCCAAAATCTATGGTTATTATGCATTAATTTGTTTTGTTTATATATCTAATTGTGTTCTCTATATATTGTTTATCTATCGAAGACTGGCTATGTATATATTAATGTATTGTTATTATACATATATTTTGTTTATTCATATACCTAATTGTAGTTTATATAATATGTATGTATGCACTGTCTGCCAAAGTATTCATCTGTTTTTGGTATACATATATCTAGTTTATCCATCTACTTATTTATACTCTTATTTATCTATGCACTGCCTATCTTCGTCAAAATAGTTAATGCCATTCATATATTTATACTATCTGTCGATCTATCTATCTATCTGTCTATCTATCTAACCAATAATTCGTCCAGGTTTGATTTGTCAATACGATTATTTATACAATAAAGAATACGCTATTGTAATAGTCCACCAGGCACGATTCCCGCCCCCCCCTCTCACTCTCACTCTCTCTCTCTCTCTCTCTCTCTCTCTCTCTCTCTCTCTCTCTCTCTCTCTCTCTCTCTCTCTCTCTCTCTCTCTCTCTCTCTCTCTCTCTCATTTCTATCATGTGTGAGTGTGGGTATTGCATTGTCTTGTTATCTCCACACTGTATAATTAAAGGTCCGTTCACACGAGTTTTTTTTTGTCATCAGATGGGGACTGATGATACACTCTCGCCAGTACCTCGTATTACACGCTAATATCGGCGAACCAGAGGAAGCCACCGTGTTTAGGTTTTTGTTGCCAGCTGCCGGTCACCTAACATATGTCACCACTTGTTGTTGTTGTTCTTGTTGTTATTATTATTATTATTATTATTATTAGTAGTAGTAGTATATGTGTTCTTCTCTTGTCACCTCTGCTTTCCTTTCCCCATACATCATGCATGTAATCACCATATGAGGAGGAGCACTGTATTGACCTCCTCAAAATGGTGTTTCTATTCATTCTGTCTACTTTTCTAAGTATAATTTCTTCAGCAATTTGTCACCATACAGCGTCATGATTCATAGAGGGAATAACATAATTAGTTTATATAAATGGAACAAAACGCAATCCTAATATATTGGTGAATTATAGATATTAACAACACAACACAAAACGCAATCCTAATATATTGGTGAATTATAGATATTAACAACATAACACAAAACGCAATCCTAATATATTGGTGAATTATAGATATTAACAACACAACACAAAACGCAATCCTAATATATTGGTGAATTATAGATATTACAACATAACACAAAACGCAATCCTAATATATTGGTGAATTATAGATATTAACAACATAACAAAACGCGAAACATCAAATACTAATACAAAAATCGTGGTGAGAGGAGAAAACATTAATAAATATATATTAATATATTTATATCACAGGTTAAAAGTGTGTGGGTGTGTGTGTGTGTGTGTTTGTGTGGTGTGTGTGTGTATGGTGTGTGTGTGTGTGTGTGTGTGGTGTGTGTGTGTGGTGTGTGTGTGTGTTTGTGTGGTGTGTGTGTGTATGGTGTGTGTGTGTGTGTGTGTGTGTGTGTGTGTGTGTGTGTGTTATGCATGTTAGTGTGCTGTATTGTTTTACTTAAATTTAACTAATTATTGTATATATGTAATTGTTGTGGTCAATATGCTATCTATCTATCTATCTATCTATCTATCTATATGTGCGTGGGTGTGGGTGTACAAACCACTAAATAGCCAACTCCATCCATCACAAACAAACCTTATTGATTCTTGCCAAAGATGTGGACAGAATATATGTATTTAATTATCTATCTATCTATTTATCTATCCATTCATTTATCTCTCTCTCTCTCTCTCTCTCTCTCTCTCTCTCTCTCTCTCTCTCTCTCTCTCTCTCTCTCTCTCTCTCTCTCTCTCTCTCTCTCTCTCTCTCTCTCTCTCTCTCTCTCTCTCTCTCTCTCTTATATATATATATATATATATATATTTATTCTGTATGCCTCTATTTTGCGTGGGCGTATATGGGCGTACAAACATAAGACACACTCCACTGAACTTAGCAATATATAGCCGCCCCACAGTAAAGCACAATCTATGTCCCCATCCTTCACAACAAAACAGACCTCATTGATTCTGGATAAAAGAGTGGCCAGAAATTCTCAGTTAATCGGGAGAAAGTTTGAAAGTTTTATCTTTATTCGAAGTGAGGGGTTACTGGACTTATGTTAGTTGCGAGAGAAGGAGAGAGAGAGATGGAGTAGGAAGCAGAGAGGGACGAGAGAGAGGAGAGATGGAGCGGGGAGAAGAGGAGAGACGAGTAGAGAGGGGGGAGGAACGAGGCTGGGAAGAAGAGGGAGGAGGAGAGAGGAGGGAGAAGGAGAGAGAGAGAGACGAGAGAGAGAGAGAGAGAGAGGATGAGACGAGAGAGAGAGAAGAGAGAGAGAGAGAGGAGAGCAGAGGGAGAGCGAGTAGGATACGAGACCGAGAGAGATGAGAGATGAGAGAGATAAATTGAGTGTTTACAGTTTATTATCTTTTCACTAGAGAATAATGTATTCGTATTATCGAATTAAAATTGTTTATAATTATAATATATGTATATATACTATATATATATATATATATATATATATATATACCGGTATATATATATATATATATATATATATATATATATATATATATACTGTATATCACTATTCTTATCTGTGAACACATACTGTACATCTATTTTTGACAGTGCACTTTTTAAACATTAATCTGGGAAATGATATTCTCGAAGCTGATTTTTTTATATATCGTTATTAAAATTACAAATGCTGAATAATAAAATACTGTAGATGTATGTGTAACCAGGAATATTAATCGTCTATACTTATTAAACTTTTACATTCTTCGTTGATAATTTTGAGTACCGGTACCTTGAGAAAACATGGTAGCCTCGAACTTGTGGCTGATCGAAATTAAATATATTATTGAGAAACGTTGACTATATTTAGTCTTTTACACAATGATGCCATTTATAGAACTCAATAAATACGTTTAGTTTGTCCTGTAGTTGATATCGTTAGTTTTGCCTACCATAGTTGTATTATTTGAATATTTGACATGGATACATGTTTACTATTGATGTTAGAATACAATGTCTGTCAGATGTTGAATAGGGTGTGTAAAGGTAGGAACATGTTTGTATATCTCAGTCGAAACGATGAATTAATGTTCAAATAGTGCTGATACCAATTATTGATCGACATATATTTGGTGCTGCGATCTCACTTATTTGGCCGACTGTACCACCTTGCCAGCATTAGGACCCATGAGAGGGTGATCAAAATAATCTCAGAAAAGTTGACAGAAAGAATTTAAACGCCAAATGAGGAGGAGCACATAATGGAATGTTTCGCATATTTCTTCTTCAGGCCAACAATTGTTTTGGAGTGTGTCATTAGCCTAATGAAGCTATATACGAACTTTTGTCAATAAAGTGCTCCTATCCATATGGTACAAAGGAGTACAAAGTACAAAGGAAATCAAGCAACAACAGATCTAGTGACCCTTCTAGGTTGCTTGTCCTCCAAAACACTGAGGATCAAGTGTCCAAACAGTGGTTTAGAGTGGGTAAGGGAACATTGGAAAGGGAATTACTGCCCTGGAACTAATGTCCGTGGCAGGTAATGGTGTTAAGGTTCGTCTTTGTGGGGTGTTAGAGGCAGCACCCTGCTCGCAAATACAGGACTATATATCCTTACTGTAGGTCAATCACTTTCTGTGTATGTGTGTATGAAGGAGAGGAAGGGCAAAGATACCTGTAAGACGTGTCCCTCCCAAAGTTGAAAAGTGTGATAGAGAGCCAAATTCAAGGTATGTTATTGTTAGAGTCAAAATGTCCGGACACTCGAAGCTTGAAGCAGATTAATTCATAGTATGAGAGAAAGACAGATTGAGGTATAGAGTTCCAAAACTTACTTGCTGAATAGAGGGAAGACAGGGAAAATCGGATCACTCTTGGGACTTGATGCTGGAAGGTGTACCTGAACAACTGACCTAATGCACTTTCCATTTTTTTTTTTTTTTCCCCTAATCAAAACATTGGCTACGGAATGTGCGTATTGGACGTTCCCAACTACTACCTACATACTATTTGAATATGGGAGTAATTTTAACTCTCTCTCTCTCTCTCAAACACACACCTACACACACACACACATACAGTAGTACACACACACACACACACGCACACACCCACACCCACACATACAGTAGTACACACACACACACACACACACACACACAGTAACAAAGGGACCGGCCAATCACCGTAATCTGGCACATTTTTACCCCACTTTATCGGCGCCAGTATGTCACCCACACCACCACCACCACCACCCCCCCCCCCCCTCCTCCATCCACCACCTTCACCCCCTCCCCCTCCACCACCTTCACCTTCAGGGATGAATTATTTATACCTGGGAAGGAGAGAGAGAGAGAGAGAGAGAGAGAGAGAGAGAGAGAGAAGATCGCAGACGAGAGGAGAGAGATGGACCGAGGGGGAGAGATGATCGAGAGGGAGGGACATGGAGAACTGTAGAAGAGAGAGAGAGAGACTGAGTGAGAGAGGAAGAGAGAGTGTGTGTGTGTGTGTGTGTGTGAGAGAGAGAGAGAGAGAGAGAGAGAGACTGAGTGAGAGAGGAAGAGAGAGTGTGTGTGTGTGAGAGAGAGAGAGAGAGAGAGAGACTGAGAGAGAGAGAAAGAGAGCGAATGAGAGTGAGAGAGAGAATTACTACCGTATTCAAATAACATTATTACGTAGGTTGTAATTTTTTTTTTTTTTTTTTACCGTCTTATTTATTTTTTTTATTTTTTTCAGTTAAGTCAAATCCCCTTGTATGAGTGATGTATTTACTGACCTGTGCTCTTTCTTCAACAGAGGCTTGCCAGACGGACCACCAGCAGCTTAGTAAGTGTTGGCAGATCTCTTTTGTTGGTGTATGTATAAGCGTATATTATGATTCATGTGTATTTATTATGTATACGTTATATTTTGTGTATATATTATGTGTATGTTGTATTATATATATGTCGTATTATGTATGTGTATAATGTATATGTAGTATTATGTACAGTATGTAATTTAATATGTATACCGGTATGTATTATGTATAATAATGTTGCATTATGTTCTAATATTCTTATATCCATTTGAAGAGCCCATAACCAATAATTCGTCCAAAACTTTGATGATAATTTGCGT